>JAJPUD010012114.1:0-47367 GCA_023553655.1 Myrmecobius fasciatus
CTGGGATGAGAAATTGATTGATAAGTTTTAGGAAAGTGTACCAATCACTTTATCTTTCTGGGCCTCATTTCCTCATTTGCACAATGGGGATAATACAAAGTGGTTTGCTGTTATTGTTGCTTTTTTGTGGAGATAAAATGAAATAATGAACATAAATGTCATTTATTATTATTCTGGGTTTCAGAGTTATCAGCCTAAAGGTGATCTACTAATAAACAGATGTGCTATCTGAAAGCCACTGACAAAGAAAGAAATACAGGATAAAGCATATTGCAAACATCGAGGAAAGAAAACAATGAAGTCTTATTAAGGGGAGGATCAGTGTTAGTTTGAACAATATCTTTAAAGTTCAGTTAAGAGGCTTAGTAGTTAGAGTACTGGGCCTGGAGTTAGTAAGCTCTACATTCAAATCTGTCTTCAAGCATTTACTAGCTGTGTAACTCTGCTCAAGTCATTTAACTCAGTTTCCTCATATGTAACAATGAGTTGGAGAAGAAAATGGTAAATCACTCTAGTATCTTTGCCAAGAAAACCCCAAATGGGGTCATGAAGAGTTGGACAACACTGAACAACAATATTTAAAGGTATTAGGCTCCTATTAACATCCTGTATAGGGGTCCCAACCATTGGGACTGTTAAATTGCAAGTATATTTTTATACTCTAAACCAGGTTATAAAGTCTTGTTAACAACATAGGATCCTAGTTTTTCCAGAATACCATTGAGCAGACAAATTTGTTTTTCTTCTGAGAAATGAATGCAAAATTTCGGAACTAATTAGGAATTTAGGAAGTGTAAACATTTTGGGAAGAATATAATTGTGATAAAAGAAATAGAGGCATTAGTTGGGAGAAGAGCCAGAATTAGCCAAGGAAGACAGTTTTAGTCTGGGAGACAGCCTGTAAAGTATAAGGAAACCCAACTGAGGCATGGAAATCTAATCTGATCAGCTTCAATACATATAGATCTGTCAGGCCTAATGATGCACTTGGTACTTATCCACATCCATCATATTTGGGGTACTTTCTTGAATTAACTTTCCTACAGAAGCCTCAACTAGAAATACATAATTTGTCACAAGACAGAATTTTTCACTCTTGTGACTTCACATCAGTGGAAAACTTGAGGAAGTATAATTTATTCCTTATGAATTCATTTGCCACAGGGAGTAAATGGCCTTAACATCTCCATCCCCATTCCCCACTCTCCTCTCCCTGAATAAGAAGCATTCTGATTTTTAAATAATTTGGATAACTACTTCCTTTTCAAAGTGCATTCTACTCCAAGGAAACAAACCAGAGAATGGGAAATTGGCAGGGACCCAATAAGTCAACAAAGATAATCTTATTTCCTTGTTCTAATGGCCATTATTAATTGAGCTAAAATGTTGCTTTGGCTAGTCCTAAGTCAAATTTTAACTCAGAAAAGTTTCCCATGATCTCGAGTGGCTAAACAGATCCCATCATAAAAATAACTGAGTGTTTGCGGGGCTTCTGAGGGCTAGTCTTCTGTAGTGGGTATTGCTGACAAATTCTGTTTGACTGCTTTTGGTGGTGGGAATAGATCCCTGGTTTAAAGAGAAGAGCAGTCAGTGGATTTCTGCAAAGGCCTTAGCTGTTTTCTGTACCACCTTTCCTTCTCTACTTGAGGGATAGTTGTCTTTTTTTCTTTCTGTTACTTTATACAGGAAAAATCCTGCCTTTTCTTTTCTTTTTTTAAAAATTATTTTATTCTGAATTTAAGAAATAAAATAAGCATTTCCATAACATAATAGAATAGAAAAAAGATGATAGTACATGAAACTGCAAATCTATTACATATAACTTGCTATACTTTTTAAATATATAATAAAGTTATCATATATTTTCTTTTTTTCCCTTTTTTCTTCCCTCCCCCACTCTAGACACAAATATGTGTATATATATATACATATATACACACACACACATATATGTATGTGTAAAACCATTCTATGTACACTTCCATTTATCAGTTTTTTCTCTGGATGCAAATAGTATCTTCCTTCATATATCTTAATTTAGATATTTTATATCTATTTAGTTAATTTAGATAATTATAATTTAATTTAGATTATTTAGTAGTAGTTAATTTAGATATTTATAATAGTTAAAATGACAGACATTCAAAGCTGTTCTTAAAACAATATTGCTTTTATGGAACAATATTGGCTTGATTCTGCTCATTTCATTCTTCATCATTTTGTGCAAGTCTATCCATGTTTTTCTAAGTTTGTTGAGTTCATCATTTCTTATAACATAGTAGTATTACACCACAATCATATGCCATGATTTATTAGTCATTCCCTGATTGATGGGCACCCCTGCAATTTCCAGTTCTTTGCCGACACAAAGAGCTGTAATAAATATTTTAGGAAATATATGTTCTTTTCCTTTTTCCCTGATCATCTTTGGAAGTGAACCTAGTAGTGTTATTGCTGGGTCAAAGGTATAGGCAGTTTAATAACTTTTTGGGCACAATCCATGGTCATACAGCTAAATAAATGTCTGAGGCTGGGATTTGAACTCAGAAGGTAGAAAGGAAGGAAGGAAGGAAAGGGAAAGAAAGGAAGGAAGGAAGGAAGGGAAAGAAGAAAGGACAGGAAGAAATGCAGGAAAAAGGAAGGAAGGAAAGATCTATCCCAAACCACTTTGTATCCCACAGATTGTTGTTGCGGCTGAATAACTATGTTTGTAAAATATCTTAAAATGTCAGCTACGATGTCACATTTTACAGATGAGATGAACTGAGGTGCAGGGAGGTGAGTTGTTTGGCTAGTGACAAAGCAGGGACATAACCCCTAGAGTCAGAACTCACCCTGCGGCCCCCAATGTCCGTTGCTTGTCAGACTATATCTGGAATACTGGGCACTAGTTTGGAGTGCTCATTTTAATAAATAGGAATAAGCTAGTGTGGCCAGGGTGAGGAGAGGGAGCTCAGTATTGGGATAGCAGCCTGTTCCTTTTGGGGCAGCAGTCATTATTGTGAATTTTATTCCCTTATGTTGGGTTGAAAGTTGTCTTTCTTTATTGGTTCTCTACTCTGCTTCAATAGGTCACATTCTCCTTCCCATAACTGTTTTTCTGATTTTGAAGGCAATTATCATGTCCCCCCCGAATCATCTTTTCTCTCTTCACTCAAATTCTATTGATAAACATTTTTAAAAATTGTTTTTTTAAATTTTTGTGGAGGCAATTGGGGTTAAGTGACTTGCCTAGGGTCACACAGCTAGGAAGTCTTAAATGTCAGAACAGAGTTGACTTTAGGGATGGTGCTCTATCCACCACTCCACCTCGCTGACCAGATAAACATTGTCTTTACACATCCTATAAAATTCTCATTCATTTGGAGCACCTCTATAAAAAGCTAAGTCAAATGTCATGCTTGAGTGTTCCAGTTCTCTGGCCAAGCATCCCTTGAGTAGGTCTTTCTGTGGCGTGATTTGTAGAACCTCTCACCAGTCTGGCATAGAGTCTGACTTGGCAGAGATCTTGTTCCCTTGGTTGGCTTGCCTAGCTGGCAGAAGGTGGTGGTGGTAGTGTGGGAGGTGGCAGATCCCTTCATGTACTCTCAGGGTTTATGTACTCTCAGGAGGGTGGAAGGAGGAGGTGACAAGGAGGGAGGATGAGAGGCATTCACTCCTAACTCTACCTCATTCTCCCCCTCCTTAGACCATCTTTGTCTGGTGTGGGAGCAAATCCAATATTCTGGAACGAAACAAAGCCCAGGATCTGGCTCTGGCCATCAGGGACAGTGAACGGCAGGGAAAAGCCCAAGTGGAGATTGTCACCGATGGGGAAGAGCCATCAGAAATGATCCAGGTTTGGTGGGAAAACTAGAAGAGAAGGACAGGGCATGGAGGGAGGCTAGTCTGGGGGAGGAATAAGCAAAAGGGAGCCCTTGGGTAGATTGGAGCATGGAAAGGGAAGGAATGATAGCTTGAGGGAACCAATGTGGTACGGAGGGTATGGTAGGTTGGAGAGATACTAGAAGTATGTGAGATGTTCTTTGCAGGTCTTGGGGTCAAAGCCAACCCTGAAGGAGGGAAATCCAGAAGAAGATCTCCGGGCTGATCAGACTAATGCGCAGGCTGCCGCCCTGTATAAGGTGAGATCCCAGGTTTGGGGAGTGGTGGGCATCGGGATTGTCAGTTTGGGAAGTTGTGTGTAGAGGAACGAGAGATCTGATGGGACGTTCTGGTGGTCAGAGGGACTAAAAATGTTTGTCCAACAGATGTTTCACATATAAAGAGCCAGAGGCACAGGAGTGCAGTCACACCCTCACCGTAAGGCAGTAAGCTGTGGTCAGGGGTAAAAAATATCCTTATTAGCCATTCTTGGATTAGAATAAAAAAAGAAAATAAGATGGGTGGTTTTAGCTGGAGAAGTCAGAACTCAGTGGTTTATTCCAGTAATCAGAGAGGAAAGATTAAAAAAGAAAAAGAAGTGGGCTAGTTTTAGTTCTCCCTAAAGGAAAGAAAGTTGATGTCTCACCCTACTTCCACTTAAGAGTTTCTTGGAGAAGTATCTTTAACCCACTGTATTAGGAATAAATTGTTTTCTCTTCTGGCTGTATTTCTACTAAATTGGGGACAGACTGCTCAGGGCTTTGGGAAAGAAGGGCTTCTTCAAGATTATGGACTGAGAGTTGGAAGAGACCCTGGAGAAGCTCTTTCCCATTTCCACCACTAGGTGTCCTCCTCTCTCACCTACCTCCTGGATCAGAGGTTCTTAATGAGGAGTCCACCCTGTGGAGAGATTTCAGATGGTCCATGAATTTTGATGGAGAAAAAAAAGTGACATTTTCACTAACTTTTGGCTTCTTTCTTAATGGAATGCATTTTATTTTATGCACTTAAAAATGTTTTAAGAAAGAGTCTCTAGGTCTTACCTGACTGCTGAAAGAGTCCATGATCCAGAAAGGATTAAGAACCCCTGACCTAGGTGATCCCCTGAGATTAGTGTTTCAGATTGTCTGCTTCAGAGTAGAGAAACAGGGTGAGGAGGGAGGGAATAGGGAATAAGGAAAATTAGATCATGTATATAATGTACTTTGTAATTAATTCTTAAATTACTCTATTGGGGCTTTCATTATTATTATAGATTATTATATATATATATATATCTTTTATTATTATTATAACAGAATATATTTATATATTATAGATTTTGTAATATCCATGATATATATATATATATATATATATAATGTTATCTATATTATAGAGTGCACTAGAGAGTGAATGACTTTTGAGTTGAGAATTAGAGAAAGTGATGGTGGTGGTGGAGTTGCTAAAGTATAGAAGAGTTAAGATCATACTGGCCTCCTTTTACCCGAGTTTTTCTCCCACTCCTAGGTTTCTGATGCTACCGGTCAGATGCACCTGTCAAAGATGGCGGACTCAAGTCCGTTTGCAGTTGACCTGTTGATTGACGATGATTGCTTTGTGTTGGACAATGGCCTCTGTGGCAAGATCTACGTCTGGAAGGGTACATAGGGCTTGAATGGGAATTGAAGAGGGATTTGGGGACCTCTCTTTACAAGGGCTCTGCCTTGTATGCAATTCAGCCTTCTGCTGTGAGGTCTGCTGGTTATTTTTTAAGGATTCTTGGAGTTTTCCTAGACTGCATATTTGCATCTTGATCACTCTTCTCTATTTCTTCCCAGTCCTTTTTGGTGTCTTTAAATCATTTGATTTTATTCTGGACTGACATACTTCAGTCTTCCATTTCATTGGGTTTTGTGATTTTCCTACAAGCATTATGTTTTGCTTAATAGTTTGCACATTGTCCATGTTAGGGCTATTCGGTGGGACTTCTTTTTTCCAGAGCATTGCTTCTATTTAGCCCAGAGGGAAAGCATAGAGAGGAAGAGGGAGGACTGGATTTGGGGATGATTATGCACTATCTCCTTGCCCTCTCTAAGCCAAGTTGGAGCCAACTTCCTGGAGTTGCTACAAGGATTAAGAGATGTCAGGATGTGCCTAGTAAATCTTAAAGTGCTTGGTAAGATTCAGTTATTATTAGCTTATTGCAGTTGGTATTTTAAAAAATGTATCAGTCCTCTGCTTTGCTTATTTTTAATAGTGCTTGATTTCTAATTTTCTTGTGTGTTTTAAAAGTCATTTTTTGTTCTCATTGGGATTGGCTTTTTTGGGGGTATGAGAAGTAGGCCTTCCTTTGGCCCTCCCACCCCAGCATTTTTCTTGGTTATCTGGCATTGGGAAGAGACTGGAGACTTCAGAGTTGGTGCCATCATCCCCAATTTGAGCCACAAGTATGAGCCATGAGTCTTTTTTGTAGCTTACACCAAAGAGAATCCCCATGGAAGGCAGCAATAATAGATGGAAAAGATGGATTTTTAATTAATAGATGGAAAAAACTAGAATTTTTAGAAAAGAACATTTACATCAGATAGCAAAAGAGTCAGAATTTTAATGTCCTTCACCACATTACAGAAAACTTTCAGGAAGGCCCAGGTTAGAATGGGAACATGATAACCCCGAAAGGTCTTCGCATCTGCATCCTAAGTTTTGTCGTATCAAATGTCACTTGAAAAACTCGACAGTACACTTGAAATAGAGTTGACAAGCATTTAAGTGCTTACTATGTGCCAGGCGCTGCCCAGGGCTCAGGATAGGTGGCAAAAAATAGTTCCTGCCCTCAAAAGGAGCTTATACAATCTAATAGGGTAGACAACATGCAAATAGTCGAGTATACACAAGAGATGGACAATGGGAGCAGAAGGCAATGGAGGAGCTGAGAAAGGCCTCTTGCAAAAGGTGGAGTTTAAGTTGTCTCTTGGAAGAAAATCCAGGAGGTGGAAGGAGGAAGGGCATTCTAGGCATGAGATGGTCAGTTTCCCACTAAAATGGGAGACATTGTATGTATCCTGTATGTACAGGAGAGTAAATTGGTCAGTGTAATTGGATTGCCAAGTGTAGAAAGGGAAGGAGTAGGTGAGAAGATTATTTCCTTATGGTGTGAAGGCAGGCTTAAGACAAATAAAAAGAGCTCCTTTACGCAGGTGATACAGTGAGTCTGCCAAGAAGTTATGAAGGAGTCATTAACGACAGGAACTTGTTAACAGAATTCTATATAATTTTATATTAATGGGGTTTGAGATTTTGAAAATGCTGACGGGGAAGACAAGATGTGGATCATGTCAGGTGGAGGACTAGCTTGTGAAACAGGGGCCGGACAAACATCGGGTCAGGAGTCATACGGTCCTGCATTTTAGGAGCAGATGGATGAGACGGAGCTCGGACTGTGTGAAGGGCAGGTAGCGTCCACCTTAAAATCAGTAAACCTACTGTCTACCTTGCGACTTTTTCCTTCCGTTGCTAGATTTCCTGAATGAGGGCAAATCTGCTGCCCTGATGGCTTCCCCACCCAATCTCCCTGTGGTTCCCTGAAATCTGGCCTCTGTTCCCCTCATTCTCTTGAGATTGTGTGACAATCCCTCATGACTTTCTAACCCAACTTTTCTTAGTATATGGTGGGCTGCTCTTAACCATTGTTTCCTTAATAACATAAGACAGGACCTTGGCTAAGGGGGCAGAGGGGCAGCCTGCCAAGGAGGGTCGAATACCAGAAAAGCTGAGGAAGAAGTGACAGGTTTTGGTAAAACTAGTTAGCATTGACTCATGGTGCTTTAAGGCTTGCAAAGTACTTAGTAAACATTTTATCTGCAAAATAACCCTGAGAGGTCGGTGCTATTGAGGAAACAGACAGAGGTGAAATGACAGAAAACATGGTCAGGTTTGAATTCAGGTCTTCCTGCCTGCAGACCCAGCACTCTCTCACTGTACCATTTAGTTGTCTTTAGTAAGCGAACAGATATTGTTGGGAGAGAAGGGAATCAAGAAGAGAATGAGATTAATTTCAGAAGAAAACAAAAAGATCAGGATGGCAATGATCAGGTTTTATAGAAAGGAGTATGTTTGGCTTTTGATGTGCTGAGTTTAAGGGAAATGCTGCCCATCTAGGCAGGAACACACAGGAACAGAACCATGCTCCAAGAGCTGCCTTAGGAACCAACTAATGTCCACCAATGCCTTTCTGATTACAAAGCACGACCAGAGAAGCCAAGCAAGAGGAGAAAGGGGGCATACTGTACTAGGAAGGGAAAGGATCAGCTGCTCTGGCAATTAAAGCCCTTCACAATCTGGCTCCAGGATCCAGGACATGGGCTTCCTCGGTTCCCCCTCCAACTCCTTAGAAAGTGGCTCCCTCCAGAGTTCTCCGCTGCTGGCCCCTGAGGCTCTCAGTCAATACCCCATCGTTAGTATTCCCGACTCCCATTCCTTGGGCTTCATCTTGCATCTTTTGTATTGTCTGCAATGGACTGGTTTTTCTATCGACAGTACCTAGCAAAGTGACGGGTACATAGTAGGTGCTTAATAAATGCTAGTTGACTCAATCCAAAAGATGGCCGTTGGAGTTCTTGTTATAGACAGAAGACCCAGGAAGCCACTCATGTACTTATGACTAGAATCCCCGCCAAAAAAAAATGCTCATCCTAATGAGTCTAGTTTGGGGGTAATATTGTGGGGTTCTCTTCAGTCTCCTAAACTAAGAGTTAGCTGCAATTGTTGCTTGGGCAAGGTTCTGACTGGATCCCCTAAAAGTTCCGGCACAAGGGTCGAGCCTTTATTTCATCTTTTCCCCAATGCAGGGAGAAAAGCCAATGAGAAAGAACGGCAAGCAGCCCTAAAAGTGGCGGAAGACTTCATTTCCCGGATGCAGTATGCCCCCAACACCCAGGTGAGGCCCCCTGCCCATCCCCTCCAGGCTCTGGAACATCTCCCTTTCAGCTTTGGAACTGCTAGGTACAGTCAAGTCCCTTAACTCTGAGTAACTGAGGGGGAAGACCTAGCTTAACTGCTGCAAAATCTAAACTCCAGTGTATTTTTATAGGAAGCGTCATTGCATTAAGTACACAAATCCTCACGAGTATGAGGAAGGTAACGAGGCGCTCGACTTCAATGAACACAGACGCTTCGTTTGCAGATTTCCAACTGTTTCCATCCCAAGCAATGTCTTTAGAACAAGTTCTCCAAATCACTCTCCCCCAATCTTAATGACGGTATATCTGGGCCCAGCAAACTTCCATCACGGAGGGTAGGAGAGTACCGCAGGACTAGGTTTTAGGGTCACCTCTGGAGGCCAGGCCTGCCAGGGAGCTGGGGGGAGGGAGGGAGCCCTGGTTTTAAGGACCCCCAATCAGATGCTAGAAGCAGCTGCAAACACACCCATGCACTTTCCCTGTTTTTGCAGGTAGAGATTCTGCCCCAAGGTCAGGAGAGCCCCATCTTCAAGCAATTTTTCAAGAACTGGAAATGAGCATTCCTCTTTCCCCCTTCTCCTTTGCTCCCCTAGCCTTTTGACCACATATTATACTACGGTTTATACTTTGCCCTACCATGGCTGGCCATTGGTTACCCTGTGCCCTTTCTCCACTTGTGCCTTCCTGCTGCCATCTCCCAACCCCTTGTGCTTGGCATCTTGGAGTTAATTAAAAGACATTAACTGGACCCACTTCCCCCTCCCCCTTCTTTGGTGCCTGACCAGTTCTGATACCGATCCTTGCTAAATTGCCTTCTCCTTGGGTGGCACATGAGCTTGAGCACTACACCAACCGGGCACTGCATCTGCCCGGGCCTGGGAGTCTGGCTTCTGGCTCGGGCCCATCTCTTGCCACAGGCCTCAGACTAGGTACAACCTAGAGCAGACTGGGGAAGGGGCTGTGTCATTGATCTGCCCTGGCCACCCTCAGAAATCAAGAGTGACCATTGATGGGAGAAAAAGTTTCTGCGACTGGAAGAGGAGTGGGTAGGAAGTGTTTTTCCAGGTATTGGGGCCACTTCCACAGCAGGACTTTGTTTGATTCTATATTCCCAAGGCTATCTCACTTTGGTAAGCTCCCAATTCTTATAAACTTAGGATGTATCCCACATAGAATATCTTAGTAGATACCTGATCATATGGACAATTCCATCCTAAATCAATGATCCACTTTTCAAGTGTGTCCTATAGAACCAAGTCTCCTTACCTGAGAGTCACATGTTCGAAGTATTCTAATAGGGAAGGGAAAGCTGGAGGAAGGAGTCATCACAAAGACATGGGGGCCAGTTTTGGCCAAGCTTTTAGCTAGCCTGGCAATTATGGGCAAGTTTCAACTACTCTGCATTTCCCTTATCTCTAAAATGAAGGGGATGGACCAGGCGGTCTCCAAGCTTTAGGATTCCGAATCTCAAATGTGGTGATAGGAAACCTATTTTATACAGCACGGCATAGAGAAGTGGGGGCAAGGACGCCGTCCCCACAAGAGGCAGTCAGAGCACCCAGGGAACAGCCCCGTCACATGAAACAAAATGCTACTTTCAATAGGGCCCTCTTTTTCTTTTTTTCTTTCAATTACCCCAAGCCAAATTGTCTCTGGGCTGATAGATTTAGCCCGAGGCTTATCCATCAATCTAGAGCCCGGCATGGGATCTTTCTGTAACCTGAGATCTGTGACTGATTGTTTGACCTGGGTATAAATACCAGGTGACCTCAGGTGCTCTTTGAAAAAGCATTTGTT
This sequence comes from Myrmecobius fasciatus, assembly GCA_023553655.1. NCBI lineage: Eukaryota > Metazoa > Chordata > Mammalia > Dasyuromorphia > Myrmecobiidae > Myrmecobius > Myrmecobius fasciatus. The sequence continues at coordinate 10,602 of JAJPUD010012114.1, forward strand.
AAGTGCTCCCAATGTGCCAAAGCACTGTGCTAAGCTCTAAGGATACAAATACAAAAGGGCAGCACCTGCACTCTGGGAGGACAGATAGGGAGGGGCACTGGTCCGGAACATTTCTGGAAGTGAGTGGACCCCATGGAAACAGATCATGGTCTCTGAGAACAGTATGCGACTTTTTAGAGGCAAAGTAAAAACCACATACAGCCCTTAAAAAATTAAGTAGAAGAGATCATCCCATTTTTTTTCTCCAAGCTTCTCCACTTCCTTATACTTCTGAGTAAACTTTTTTTTGGCTGAGGGAATTGGGGTTAAGTGACTTGCTCAGGGTTACACAGCTGGGAAGTGTTAAGTGTCTGAGGATGACTTTGAACTCAGATCCTCCTGACTTCAGGACTGGTGGTCTAACCACTGCCCCATCTAGCTGCCCCTGAGTAAACTCTTGTTCTAGCTGGCCTGATAAGGCCCCAGCTGGTGGGCATGAGAGAAATCTGTCCTTAAAAATCACTCAAGTCAGCCTGAAGGAACTAAAAGTCCTGTTTGAAAGGCTGAGGGGACACCAGGGCAGTTGTAAATGCCGGAGTTTGGGGGCACAGGGCTTTCCTCATCCAGAGAGGTTGGTGGGAGGTGAGGGGGGGGCTCATGCTCTAGGGGAATCTCACAGGCCTGGCCACAGACAGAGATGGAGTGGAGAAAGGGAAACCTGCTGGTGTGGGGCTGAGCTGCCATGCCTCTCCTGGCTGTGGGCTCAGAGCTTGGGGCAGTCCCACTGGTAACTGGAAGGAGTCTGGAGAGGACAACCTGGCGGGGTAATTCTTAACCCTTTCTGGATTTCCATTTTCTCCCTGCTTAAAGTGAGGGCGTTTCTGGGGCCTTTGGGGCTATGGAGGGCTACCTGGCTTTCATGGACCTCAATCAGGGCAAAAGCAAAGTTCCCTCACCCAAGACTCCTGCAGACTATGGCTACAAAGATGTACACAACAGCCCCGCTGCTGCTTTCTCTCCCCACCATACTGAGCCTCCCCTTCCCTGCTGTTGCCTCTAACTGTACTTAGAAAATTAATGAAAGGAAAATAAAAATTCTCTGAGAATCTAAAACTTTGATAATCTTTTTTTTTATTTGAAAACTGCTCCTGTGAAAACTGGTTCTTCCTCTGCCTGGCTGTCTCTAGCCCAATCGCTATGAAAATGATAAAAAGTTAAGGTGGCTGGACATGAGAGCCAAGATCAGGAAGCACAGGGCGCCAGGTGTCTGGCCTGGAGGGTCACCTCGCCCTGACAGACGGGGGGACAAGGCATCCCAGGCAAGCCTCCCACAGGCCTTCCGACAGCAGCTGCTGCCATTACTGCCTTTTTCTTCTCTTCTACCCTATTCTCTTCGGGCTCAAACGTCTAGTCAGTGAGATCATTGAGCCTGCAAAGCTCTTGTTCCAAGGAATGAATCATATGTTCGACTCTTCCATGACTTAATATCTCTTACCTCAAATCTACCCATTCTTCACCCAAATATCCTGCAAAGGGAACACTTACAACCCCCCGTTGGTCTCTGTGCATTTTGGTGCAGGAGCTGGTAGTACTAGCAAGGGCCTTGCCACACGGACAAGCTGGTAAGTCTCAGACAGTGGTCCACATGGAGTGGGGTCGTTTTCAAGTTTCAATGCCTGTGCATCCCATGGATCTGGCCGGGGGTGCTTACCACAGCCTGGGGGTTCAAGGTATAGGGTGATTCTGTCTCCAGGCCAGGATTCTCCCTCTAAAACCTATACCTCGGCCACAGAGAAAAGGGCTGACCAGGCCATCCTCCTAGGTGACGGCCCACACAGGCCTCTCCAAGATCGCTGGGCTCTGGCATTCAAATCTTGGGGCTTCTGGAGTCAAACAGCCTGCGCCCCTCGGTTGTGTCTAGTGCAGGTCACATATTCCTGTGAAGTTGAGGGTCTTCGGGTGGGGGCCATGGGATCCAGAGATGGTCTGTGCTGTCGACAACTTCCCTGGGGACAGCTCTTTGGCCCTTTTGGTCAAGTAGGTGTCCAGGTTCTTGAGCAACTGCTTTGGATTCCTTTTGGCCAGTAATTCCAGGTCTGGAATGGAAAAGGGTGGATAGGCGCCTTTATCCAATCCCACAGCTCTATGAGGGAAGATAGGCAGCCTGGAACCCCAAAGGCAACAGCTTTGGGAAACACTCCTGAGTTCTAGAAGCTCTGGGTGCTCCAAAGCCTCAAGAGAAGGCAGCAGAAGGTCCTTTCAAAGGCATCAGAGTAGGACTGGGGTCTGGTGGGACTAAGAGAAGCCAGAAAGGTGGGGTATGGACAGCGAACAAGTGCTAAAAAAGGGGGCAATGGGGAAAGAAAACAGCTCCAATGGACACATAAAGGAGTCTGATACAGAACCGGTGAGCCAGTTTAAGAAAACAAACCCTGTAGCTGAAGATATGGGGCTGGGGGATTCTAAGGCTCCCCTGGGGGAAGGAGGAGGCTCCACCCGACCTGGTACACACCTTTAAGAACAAAGCTGGAGTCTAAAATGGTTTTCTGCTGTGTCCTCCAGATGTAGGCCAGGTGGAGAAAGATGGCTGCGTACAGATTATTCACTACTGGGATCACCGTATGCTGGCGATTGCATTCTCTAAAAGGCAGTGGAGAACAGGAATGACTAATTTTTTTTCTTTTTTTTAATTAAAGTTTTTTATTTACAAAACATATACATGGGTAATTTTTCAAGGTTGACCCTTGTGAAACCTTCTGCTTCAGAATTTCCCCTCCTTCCTCCCACCCCCTCCCCCAGATGGCAGGTGAATGGCTGATTTTTAAAAGCTCAGCAAGTCCTTATATTATGTGTTAATACAAGGGGAAACCTCCAGAACCACTGTTCTTCTCACTCCCTGAGTCTGATCAAAAAAGCCCAAACACAGGCTGTTTCCCGATGCTCCCAGGTTATGTTGCCTGGGCTAAGGCCACTTGCTTTCTCCAGCAAAGCCCAGGCTGCCTAGAAAGGGCTTGCTCATGCTAGAGAATGGCTCCCCTCAGTAGCAGGGCTGGGCACAATGGCCAGCATGGATTTTACCAGGGACCACATGCCTACAAGTGGCTGGTCCCAGACTGGCGCGAGGCGGGTGAGGGACGGTCTTGCCAGTCGGTGCTGAAATGTGCTGAGCCGACCAATTGTCCACAAGAGCAGCCTGGGGACTCACCTGGAGAGACACTCCTCCCGAAGGGCGTGGATCACTATCTGGGTGATGTTCACAGACATCAAACAGAAGGGGAAGTGCTGGAACAGAAAGCACACCAGGTCAGCAGCAGCCCCAGCTCCCACGGCCTTTCCCTGACACATCTACATCCCCAAGTACCTCCGGGCCATCATCCCACCAACACCTCCACGACCTCCCCCTTGTTAGGGTGGAGTTTGAACCCAATGTCTAGCCACTTCCTGCATGCCCTTAGAGATGGGGGCACCAGGAAGGTCAGTTCCCAAACAATCAGCAATGGACCACAACCAGGAACGGACTGAACTTATTTTATGTATAAAATATCGAGGTGGCAAAATGGACTCCATGGCATACTGGGCCAAGAATCAGGAGGCCCTGGTTCTAATCTCCAATCAACTGCTGGCCAGCTATATAACCTCAGACAATGCATATCGAGTCTCTAAGACCATTTCCTCATCTGTGAAATGGGGATAATATGTACCTTACCTATCTCACTCACAGGGTTTTGGTAAGGAACTATGGAATAGTATATGGAGGCACTTCTCAAGTTGTACAGGACTAATCAAATTTAAGGTATTATCATAAGATACATTAGAAAGGGGAAAAAATTAACTATTAAAATAAGTTGTGAACAAAACCAATTTAAAAGCAAATAGATTCTACCCTAAAGGACTGTGCTGCCTGTTCTTAAGACCAATTGGACCAGATACTGTGCTACACAGAGTTGGGTCTAAAGAGGCAGGAAGGACGTTCTTAGGGCCATGTTTCTTGAAGAAGAAGCTGTTTCAAACACCTTTAGACCACTTAACAGGAGATCTTGGGGTCATCCTGCAGACTGGGTACCCCAAAACTTATGTATGCTCCCTCAGGCAGCTCTTTGGAAGGAGTGAGGGCCTGAGTTTAACCTTCCAAAGCCCACAAGGGGGGATTACACAGAAAAATTTCATTTTTCTAAGGAATCACAGAACATACTTTTAGAGCATGAAAGGATTTAAGACATCACCTCATCCAGTGCTTTCATTTTCACAAATGAAGAAATAAATGCTACAGAGGTGAAGTGATTTGCTTCTGGTCACACAATAGCCATGGATGATCGGATCAGTATCCTTTCTACCGCTGCCTCTTCACCCCCTTGTATGATAAGTATCCTACACTAAGAAGCATTAAAGAGAAAAAACAGTCTCACAAAGAATCCCACAGAAACAAATTAAAACTAAATGATATGGGAGTAAGGAGATAAAACAACAACAACAACAAAACATCATCTAGCTCTCACTTTTTAGAAATAGAACTGGTGGAAGAATGTCTAGCTGGGCTGATTCTAGGGAAATGGCCCTGAGCAAGACCTCAATCCACGTAGACACTCAGAAACCTGGACACAGAAAACCAAGCGGCGCTCAGTCTCCAGATCCCGCTGCTGAGGACGATCAAGCACATCGAGTTTGTAGCAGTGGTGATGAGCCCCCCTTGCTGAGGGGCCTGCGAGGCAACCCCCCCCCACACAGACCAGTGAGCCCCTGAGGAATCATACTGGTCACGGGCCACGGTCGACCCTGAAGACAAAGCAGGCTTGATTCCACATACAAATGGCCCCCAGCACCTACTCTAGGCGGGCCGAGTCTGATTTTTTTTTTAGGAGACTGGGCTTCTTCACAAACCAGCCGGAGCTTCCTTCCAGAATGGCAGGCCTGAAGAGCAGCCTCTGACCCTCTCCTTTCTGAATGGAGGGCAGCAGTAAGAAACCGCGCCAATAAGGCCAACATTTTGGGGATGAACAGCTACATAAGGCCCAGGATGACATCGTCCTTTTGCCCTGGATGCCACAATGCACACAGCAGGAAATGGGTGTCTGCTGCAAGAGAATGTAATCTGCCCCCTTCGTGGTAAGGATGAGGCCCAGGGAGGGAATGTGATGCCCAAGATCACGTACAAAGGCAAAAAAATAAAAGCAGCATTTGAACTCCGGGCCTCTACCTCTAACCAATGCCATGGTGAAAACACTTGAGGCAGAAGAATGAGAGGTAACTTCCCCACAAAGCTCTGATAGAAACAACTAGAGGAAAAAGTCTCCAAAGCTGAGCTAGTTGGAAATGTGCTTTCAAAATGATTTCCCATTATATTCACAGAAATAAAAGTGGCAGAGAAGGCCTTGGGAATCAAGTCATGGCAGTGAAACCCCCGGGCTTCTGACCAAAGGCAGCCCTCTCCTCCTGTCCCTTCCTTCGGGATGGTTCTAAGTGCTCCTTCAAATCCCATAAGCCTTCACACTCTCTCTGAGCCAATCAGTGAGGCACGGAGCACTATGCCCTATGTGCTGGCACTGGGGATCAAAGACAAGGATGGACTATCCCCTCACCTCTAGAACTTATATTCTGTCAGGGAGAGGACATGAACAAAACCTAGGAGAGGGAAGGCAGAGGAATTGGGTGGTAGGTGGAGGAAGACTACACTGGGGAGGCCCAGGAAAGGAAGGCTTCATGTACTTTCACTGGCCTGGGAAGTCACCCAGGGATTCTCAGAGGTAGGGAGCGTGAAGGCAGGCAGCTCGAGCCAGACTCTTGACAAAGGCACCTGGCTCTGTGCCTTGCACACAGTTGGTGCTTAATAAAGGTCTGCTGAATTGAAGACACTGGGTCCCTGAGTGGGCTCACCAAGTCTGAGGCTGGACTATGACAGCTTAAGAAGTCCCTGGCCACCCCAGGGAATAATAATGCCATTAACAAGCCCTGTCCGAAGTAAGCTCAGGTAGAGAGCAGGCTCGCGAGCTCCCGGACGCCACTCCCAGCTTTACCGTGTGTGACCTCGGCCACGCTTTTACTTTATATAAAATCCCCCCTTTCCCCATTAGGGTCAGAGAATAAAGATTCATGCAGAGGCTGAAAAGAGGAAAGGAGAAGAATTCTCCTAAGGAATATAACTCAGGCTTATGGGAGGCCCGCGTGTGGGGCCCCATAGGAGCCCAAGGCCTGTGGCCCGCTGGGAACCCCTCACACGGTGAGCCCAGGACTGGCCACGGTGCCAATTAGGAGGTTCTTTCTAAATATCCCCGCGTAGGATGGCGTGGCCAGCCGTACCTGGATATGGTGCTGGGAAAGCCGGAAAATTTCATGGGCCAGCAGGAAGGTTTTTGAGTCCATCACAAAGTAGAGCAGATGCAGGAGGGCCAGGAAGCCTGCCCCTCGAAGGTCTGTGCCTGGGTTCGACCCTGTAATACAGAAGTAGCGGACAAGTGGAGAGCGAGCAGCGCAGTAGGAAGCCGGAAGAGGGGTCTTACAGGGGCAGCAAGGCTCAGGAGCTCCCTGCTCCCCTCCCCTCCCCGCCAGGGTCCCGGATGACTCTCGGGAGTGCCACTGCTTGGCAAATTGTTTTTCAAGGTTCTCCAAAGGCAATGGGCCAATGGTCCCAACTGTCAGAGAGCAGGCCCAGACAAAATGGCTAGGTGCTTTTGGTGTGCTCCTACTCGGATCAAAGGAAAGGTGCAAAGTCCTGTGCAAGAGCTCTCAATTTACCAATTAAAATAAGCAAACAAAAGGACTGTTTGTTAGCCCATCTGCCCCCACCCCCAGTGACCCAGAGGGGCACCGGCTGCTGCCTTCCAGGCCCCATCCTCACCAGGACCGTGCCTCGGGCAGGCTCTGCCCACAGCCGGCTCAAAACTTCCTGCTCTCTTACCTTGAAAGCCCAGCTCCTCCCAGTGGGTCCCATAGAGGGCACAGTCAAATCTGGAACCCGTGAGCTTCTTATAGATGGTCTGCAGGACGCGGCCATGCATGGGGTCCTTGGAGTCTAGGCTGCCTACATCACAAACACAGAAGTCCGCTCTCCTTCCCGCTTGTTTCCCCCACGACAGCTCCTCTCAGGCTGGGAGCTGGGGCTCACATCCCCACGCTGAGGCTGGGCCCAGGCCCGGCCCAGCCTTCCTCCCAAACCTTCAGCAGCTGCCCGCCTTCCCAACTTCCAGAAAAGGCCTCTGGGGCTCTAGCTGAGGAGGAACCAGCCAGGAGTAACACGGCGCTCCCACTCTGCCCTTGCCCCTCTCCACCTGGGGGTGTCTGAGGGCAGGGCCCTCCCCCAGGCCTGTGGACAACAGCTGCCCAACACCTGTGTCCTGACTCTGGGAGCAGGCACACCCGAGAGCATCACTTACACTGGGCAATGGCCAGGATCAAGTCCCGTTCTTCCTGAAGGCCGTCGCACAACTGGGGGGGCCCAAAGAGGCAATGAAAGAAAGCCGAGAGCCCCCTGCGAGGAACTGTTGACTGGATCTTCTTCTGAGGAAAAGTAAGGGGGGATGAGCTGGGGGGACAGCCAAGATGACACTCAAATCTACTTGCCAGGAAGTAGAGGCTCAGTGCAGTCCCCAAAGCCCAGCAGGGGCCTGCATTCTGGGTTTGCATCCTGGGCCTGCATCCTGGGAAGGCCCTTTGTGGGAGGGAACCCATCTAAGCCCTCAGCCCTCTACAGGCCCAATCCCCCTTGGGCTGAGGCACCACTCTGGTCCTTGCTGGAACACAAATAACAACTGTCTCGCCTCCTGACAGCCTCCCGTGGCTGGTGGGAAATAGCCCACAGGGTCTGTGCGTCAGTGCATGGTCTCCCAATGGTTTGGTCCCTGAGTTGCTCCCCTTGCAAGGGGCCAAGAACGACAAGGTTTTGTAGCACCCCCATTCTAGCCTGCTCTGGGCAAGCGCCTTTTTTGTGTCACGGCCCCTTGTGGCAGTCCAGTGAAACCCTTGCACCCCACCTCACAAGCATGATTCTAAATACACCACAGAAGTACAAAGGGAGCCACTTCTGCTAACATGGAGAAGCATTATGTCAGGACCCACATCACAGGGATGTGCTTCCCAGGCTGAGCAATGCGGAGACCCGGCGTATCCAGGGCCCAGCCTTCCTCAGGTCCAAGAACGCCTTCCTTTCCCAAGTGCTCCTGGATGGCCACAGCCCCGCTCCTGTTCTCAAAGGCTCCCTTCACCCCCTTCCTCTGGGCGGGACGAGTTTCTGAATTCCTCATCACTCTGAAGCTGACCCTGGTAACTCAGGAGACTCCCGGGAGTCTCAGCTGTTTGGTTCCTCACTTTTCCCATCCCCACAGATTATGTAACGACTCAGCTGACTTCCTGTCCACTCAGGGCCACGGGCCAAGTGTGTGGTGGCTCAGCAGAGGATGCCCTTCCTCCTGCCTGCTTCCTTCTCCTGGTCCTGTGATGTGACCCTGGAGCCCTGAGAGAAGCTGACCCGCTTCGGTCTGAAAGCCTCTCATGGCCGTACCCGGCAAATGGAGAGGTCAGCTGTCTGGAAGTACTGGAGGGCCTCGTTGAAGGAAATCAGCTGCCTGGTTCTGTCTGGCCTCTTCCACGTGCCTGCGGAGAAAGATGATCAAGCTCTGGGGTTCACCTCCTGTCTCAAAGCTGCCGGTCCGTCTACATGGGAGCTCCCCTTCCTGAACTGGGCCCAGAATCTCATCCATCTGATCTCTGCTCAACGACCCAGTTGGAAAAATTCTGGATGACTGACAGTCTTGTGGGACTCAGTGCAGGTGGCCAGACCCGAGGCCAGGGAAGAAGGAAATCTGTCCCTGGTGCTCCCTGACCCAGCCCCCATCCTGTTTCTGTCAGCTAAGCCAGTTGTCTTGGCTGCTGAGGACTTAAGGTATTAACCCTTTCCAGGTGGACTCTACAACCCACCCGGCAGGGCTGGGGCTGCTCTCGCCCCTGTGCCTCCTCCCACATCCCAGCTACATATAGCTATTGCCCGGAGGACGCCACTGGGATGCCACGGTACCCTCAGCTTCCCCTGCTTCTGGTCATGGTCTGGGGGGAGACAGGCAGGGAAAGCATCCTTACTGCAGAGCTGTCCCTTCTCACAGCTCTGAGGCAGGAAGGGAAGATTGTCCCTTCTCCCCTTGGGAGCGACTTCCAACCTTTCTGAGTGTGAGGACTTCTTTCTAAACAGAGGAACAATTCTGTGGAGCCGCCTCACTGGCATGGAATAAATCAAACCACAGTGCTCGATCAGAGATCCCTCATGGCCCAAAGGCTGGGAACCTCTAAGTCCTCGGGGTGGAGAGCAAAGACCAAAAGATGGAAGCAGCCTCCCCACACCACTGCCTCATGTAACGGCCAGCTTCCGGAGAGGCTGGCTCCCCCGCGGCTGGAGTTCCTTCACTGACCTGCTTCTGGCTGAATACTCTCCACTGCTTCCCATTCCTCCTTGGCTCTGCGCACCTCCAAACTATCCTCCGCAGCTGTGAAAAAAGGAGACCCCCCCAATGATCAGAACAAGCCTATAACTTAACATCTAAATTGCTGAATTAGTCACCACTACCGCTATATTTTAAAAGGAGGAAGGGCTCTTGGCGTCCGGCCCCCCAAAGGACTTCTTTAATTCATACCATAAACTGGTGAGCTGGCTCTCCCTCTCATTGAATTCAACAGGACTATGATTGTGCCTTTTCCCCCCTCTGTGTCTTTGATGGTAGACCCCAAAAAGCCAAGATTTACCTCCAGGCTGACAAAAATTCTCTCCGCACAACAATGGCTCAAACAAGTATTTCCCTAGAATATCCAGAGGAAGACTGTATAATGACTTTTTTTTTCAAAAGTGAATTTTCAAGCTTTTTAGAGTATTATCAACAAATACGATGACAGGAACTTCCCTCTTAAAAGGATGGAGAGACAATCAAACGGGTACCCTCACTGTGATTTGAGAACCCAGTGTTTTCTGACCTCGGTTGTTGTCAGAGACCAGAGGGCACCCATAAGCCTACGTTCTGACTCCCTGAGAAAAGCAAAGAGGGATGTTGGGGGTCACAATCCGTGAGCTCTGGTGCGACAGGGACTGGCAGAGAACATGGTGGGAAATGCCATGGCGGGGGTAGGTGCTTCCAGGAGAGCAGAGAGAGGGAAGGAACGGAGGCTTGGGCTAAGGCTGAAGGCTCCATGCTGCCTCCCAACTTTCACCTGAGGTCACTTACGTCTCAAATTAAAGCAAGAGACTCAAGGAACAGAAACTTGTGCTGCTCCCCTGGAAGGAGAAGAGGCAGGGAAAGAAGCCACAGAGAGGTGACTTGGGAAGAAGCTTGGGTGGAGAGCCCGAGGGCTTGATGCAGACATGGAAAGGGAACCGAGCCAAAGCAGGACCACACAAGTCAAACTGGAGAGAACCTCAGGCGTTCTGGCCAACCCCCTCATTTCTCAGTTGAGGAGACTGAGATTCAGGAAGGTTCTGTGCTTTGTCCAAGATCACACAGTTAGTACATCTAAGAGACAGGATTTGAACTTGGGTCTCTGACTCCATTCTCCTTCAAGATGCTGCCTTCCCTGAGCAGAAGCTCTACTCTGAGAAGAACAGAAGGTTTCTCTTCCATCTTTTGGGTTATTCTTTGAATAGTCAAATGTTTATGGTTGATGATTGTTAAATTCTTAATAAAAAGGAGGAAAGTTTGAAAAGTCAAGAAGACAAAAAGATGGTGTCTGAGAGGATTTGGATTTTAGGTCACAGCTTAAAATACAGAAATGGCAGACTGGAGGGCCGAGAATGATTGCAGCTCAGCAAAGGCTGGTAAGGATGGACTCACTTGGAGACTTGTGAAAAGAGAGAAAAGGAGGGGAAGGAATACACTGGGTACATGCACACCTGCAGGCCTCTGAACCGGCCCACGAGGGTTCACACATAGATTTCAGGAGGTGTGTGATCTTTGATGAGGGGAAAAAATTACAACTTTAATTTCTACTTGAAATTTAACATTTCCTTTCCTTCAATGGTGAAATTTCAAAAGCCCACATTATGCCGACAAAAAAGGCCACAGAGGACAGCTAACTCAAGGAGGAAGGGGCACCAAGAGCCCACTAGTCCAAGGAAGCAGCCCTTGGTAGAGGCCCAGGCTCAGAGGCCCCTTTCCAGAGGCAGACGGAGCTGGCTGACAAGGGAGATCACAGCTTACAGGCAGGAGGGTGGAACACGCTTGAGAGGGAAAAACGAGTCTGAAAGGAGCCAGAACTAACCGGCCTCAAAGGCTGGAGCAGGTTGTCTCGGGAGACCCAGGGACCCGTTCAGGTGCCTGGGGGGTGAGGGAGCACGGCAGGGCCCCCAGAGAGAGAAGCATCACTGCAGCAGGGACACACTGCAGACTGGGAACCAGTAATAATCTGGCCGAGGCGGGCTTCAACTGTCCAGGTATTGGGGTGCTCCCTTTCTGCAAAAGTGATGTGTTAACTAATTCCTGAACCAATGAAAGGAAACCCCATTCTGCATCTCCTGCCCAAGGGAAAACATGGCTGCTGGCTGGAAATGAGGGCCCTGGAGAGGAGAAGGAAAGGGAAGCAGACAGGTGCGATTGCCTTCAAATCTATGGAGTTTGGGGAAGGAGAGGCCAGGTCCATCAGACCTGCAAAACTCTGCAAAACTCTGCAGCGGAAGTCAGGAACATCTCAAGAATGATTTTGGAGACACAACTCCCAAGGAAAGTCTATGAAAAGGCCAAGAAAGATGCACACAGAATTTACTAACCAACTCAGGATTTAAGAATCTAATCTCTTTGATGAATTAAAAAAACACCTGACACATAAATTTGTTGGCCCCAGACCAGACTTCGTACCCCATTCAGCTAATTACCAGGACAAAGGTGGGCACACTACCACTAGCTCTGCTGTAACATGTCTTCTCCTGAGCTCCACTCCCCAGACTTTCAAAGGCTTGCTCTAGAAACACCAATAAAATCAGTCTTAGCACTGTGACAATCCCCCAACTACTGGAGACAAAAGTCCCTTCTCCAGCCATTACTTCCCTATGTGTAGCCTATTCCCTATCAGAATGCCAATTTTTTTTTGGTCTTTTGTTAAGTCCCTAGAACTCTCATGCATAGAATGCCTTTTAATTAAGAAGCCATGTACAGAAATTAGATGCAAGGGCAAGTATCAAAGGACGGTTACACAAATGTGATATGATCTCACAGAAGTCTTGAGTTCTCAACCTCAACAAGCTGAAAGGGAAAAAGAAAGGGAAGGAAAACAGAAAGATATTTTTTAACACAATACACTAAGAAATAAAGGAGGGTCCAAGCAGCAAAAGGGTCACTGATCAGACAGGGCAGTTTGGTGATAATTGACAAGAGTGAAGGCGATGATTTAATTTTTGTTTTGTTTTTTTGGAAGAATGATCTTTGGATTGAGAGGGCTATGATAAACACAACTAATGAAGTAGAAACTCCCAAAATAAACAGGGAGATAGTCAAAGAGCTCCTGGGTGCCCCTGATGAGTTCAAGGTACTTGGCCCAGCAGAACTAGATTTTTGGGGGCTGAAAAAACTAGCACATGCAACGCTGAACCACGATCAGTCATCTCTGACAGGCCACAGAGCAATAATGTAAAGGAAAACACCATCAAGAGACTTAAGAAGTCAGTGACATGTAATGAAAATCTAGCTTCGAGAGGGCTGAGGAAGAAGCACACTTACAGAGACATTATATAAGAAACATGGAGTGCTGGAAATGCTGCCTTTGGGGGGCTTCTCTTTGCCACAAAGAAGGGTTCTGTGGTAGAGAAAGGTTGACTAGAAAATGACAATAATGTTGGGGGGGAGTATTATCAAAAGTATTTGTAAAAAGAAAGATTGTGGAGGAAAAAAAAAGGCAGGAATAGAGATGCTAAATGTCCCAAATGTGTTTTTTTTTTGTTTGTTTTTAAAGAGAATGGAGTCTGGAATCACAGACCAGAGCTTTATTCTTAATTTCCTGAGAAAATGCTAGAATGTATTATTGAAGGGATGGTGAGTGAACAACTTGGAAAGGAAGCAGTAATGACAAAGATCGAGCCTGGCTTCAGCTTTCCACAAATTCCACCGTGTTGGGTTCTTACAGCTTCTCAGGATTCTTTGCACCAGGCTGTGGGGCAGGAAGGAGCACTAGTTTGAAAGTGGGGAGATGTGAGGATTCCATCCCCATGAAAAAGGTTTCCCTCACCCCAAGATCTCAGGATGGGGGAGGGGCTATTCTTGATTAATTCTGATGTGGTGCAGCTTTCATGCATGGTATAGTAATGACCCCAGGTTATCCGGCCTTGGAAATGATGGAGAGATCCCAATAATAATAGAGACCCCAATAGTTTTCAAGAAATTCTAGGTACTTGGAATGGCCCACCTTGGGAAAGATGCAGTCACCTTCAGAACGTAGCTACTAGGAAACATGGCCCAACCTTAGAACATGCATGTGAAAGAAGGGGAGCTGGGTGTGAGCTCTTTATCCAAGGAGGCTATTCCTTTGAGGATTTCTGGTTTTTCAACCAAGTGTCTGAGCTGCTATCTCGCTCCTGGATTTCTCAGTTTATGAAAGGGGGTCTGTTGCTCCCATTACCAAACTTCCTAGCCATCATGTGAACCCCAATCCCATGATGTCATTTACTTGGCTCTTTTTTTTTTTGTTCCAAATCCCTATAAATTCACTACCAGCTCTTTGCTATCTTGAAATTTAGCCCACTTTAATTGGCATTACAATAAAAATCTGCTTCTTGATTTGGAGATTATCTAAGCCTGCAAATTCTTTTTTTTTTTTTTAATTTTTTATTTTATTTGCATAACATATGTGTGGGTAATTCTTCAACAATAACCCTTACATAGCTTTCCGTTACAAATTTTTCCCCCCAACTCCCCACCCCTCCCCTAGATGGCAGGATATCCACTACATGTTAATTATGTTAAAATATTGGCAAATCGAATATATGTGTACATATTTCCAAACTTATCATTGTTGTGCAAGAAAAATCTTATCTACACAAACGATATATCAGATAAAGGAAACACAATGTAAGCAAACATCAATCAAGGAGTATGAGAATGTTATGTTGTGGTCCACATTTCGCATCCCTCTCTCTGGGTGTATATGGCTTTCTTCAGTGAACAATTGTGGTTTGAAACATTTCATTGTTGAAGAGAGCCATGTCGATCAGAATTGATCGTCATATAGTACTGTTGTTGCCGTGTATAATGATCTCCCGGCTCCGCTCACTTCACTCAGCATCAGTTCATGCAAGTCTCTCCAGGCCTCCCTGAAATCATCCTGCTGGTCATTTCTTACAGAACAATAATATTCCATAACATTCATATACCATAATTTATTCAGCCATTCTCCAATTGAAGGGCATCTATTCAATTTCCAGTTTCTAGCCACCACAAAAAGGGCTGCCACAAACATTCTTGCACATGTGGGGCCTTTTCCTTCCTTTATGATTTCTTTGGGATATAAGCCCAATAGAAATGCTGCTGGGTCAAAGGGTATGCACAGTTTGATAACTTTTTGAGCATAGCTCCAAATTGTTCTCCAGAATGGCTGTATCCGTTCACAGCTCCACCAACAATGCATCAGTGTCCCAGCCCTCCCACAACCCCTCCAACATTCATCATTAACTTTTCCTGTCATTTTAGCCAATCTGACAGGTGTGAAGTGGTATCTCAGGGTTGTCTTGATTTGCATTTCTCTGATCAATAGTGATCTGGAGCACCTTTTCATATGACTATAAATAGTTTTAATTTCATCCTCTGAAAATTGTCTGTTCATATCCTTTGACCATTTATTGATTGGAGAATAAGCCTGCAAATTCTTTTGGAATACCAGTATCACTGGTCCAGAATAACAATATTCTGGGGTCCTCTTGAACCCCAACAATCTGACTCGGTATCATGGTAGACTGGCCAAAATAAAGACAACCTCAACCCGAGATGTCAATCTAGCATTTCAAGTGTGGGGAGATTTGCCCAAACCTGATGACTTTCTTTTTTCTCTTAGAACTCTGTAAATTACTTCCTCTGATTCTCCTCTCTCTCCAGGAGATAAAAAGGTAAATATTGTTCCTCTTTTACAGCAAAGGAAACTGAAATCCAGGGAAGATAACTGAAAAAACAACCCAGGAAAGTAGGAAAAGAATTGAGAATAGCACCTGACATTTGCAGAGAGCTTTTTTGAAAGTGTTTGCAGGGATATTTTATCTGTTCCAAACAACAATCTTCAAGCTAAGTAAGACAGATATTATTCTGATTTCACAGACTGAGAAATAGATACAGAGATTAAATAACTTGACAGAGAGGGGCAGGAGATGAGGAACAAGCCTGACTCAAAGCTCTAACTACGCCTAGGGTTAGCCAGAAGACTTACCGGGTGGCTCCAATCCACTGCCTTCCTCAATCAGATCCTCGCGGTCCATCTGGTATTTCAGGGCGGACATCTGCAGGAGCCAGAGATCATTAGTATGGGGCCTCTTCCCAATGATTCCTCTATGAAGCTTCATGCATTAAAATGCCCTGTCGACATCAGGTTTTCAAACCCTGGAACTGATTAGGTCCCGAGGCCTCAGAAGGAAAGGTTCACAGACAATATGGAATTACTGGAAAACTACGAGCTCAGAGCTGGGAGGACCCCAGGGTGCTGAACTTAAACTACAGTGATGACAGCCCTGACCCCGAGGCTTTCCAGCCAGACTCAGGAACCTACATCTCCCATCATTCCAGATGAAGCCATACTTTAAATGATCTGTCCCTCCTTTTCAAGATCTCTGGGTCTTGAGAAAACATGCCCAGACAAAGAAGCATCTTAGCTTGTGTTCTAATACTTTAGCTTTAGATCGCACTTGGAGGTAGAGAAGGTGCCTTCCTCACAAGAACTCCATGGGGGAGACGATGCACTCGTTATTCCCATCTTACAGATCTGGAAACTGAAGCTTAGAAAAGCTAAGTAACTTCCTGAGGGTCATGCAGGTAAGCTAGTAGCCAGAAGTGAGGATTTGAATATAGGTCTGCTGACTTTAAGGTCACTGCTCTTGCCAACTAGACCCCAGGGATGCTCCATAATGATGTGGCCATAACTCAGTGAAAATATCTGAAGGTTGTATTCTGGAGGGTGGGGACTCTGCCTTCCCAGCAAAAGTACCAAGGTCAACAATATAGCAAAACATGTTTAACATATATTGGATTACTTGCTGTCTAAGGGAAGGGAGGAAGGGAAGAAGAAAAAAATTCAAAACACAAGGTTTTACAAAAGTGAATGGTGAAAACTATCTCTGCATGTATTGTGAAAATAAGCTAAAAACCAAAACAATACAGCAGAGATGGCAAATGTTAATAATTAATGGAATTGGATAAATTTTATCCAAAGTGCCCCTTGATTTTTGAAATGGAAGCCAAACTATCTGAAATAAGCTAACTAGAGCTTTAAAGCTTTCTACGATCACAAGCAATGAAGGGGCAGCACGGAGAGCTAGGGGACGTCACATGTATACAAATGCTGGCTGAAAGATGGCTCTATGGGTGCTTCAAAAAACCAGAATCGAGTCAGGTACAGAGAGACATACTGGAACACATCTGATAGATGGAAAGAAGATGCTGTTCTCATCAATCAGCGAGGACACAACAGAAATTCTCATAACCTACAGGAATTAAGGAGAGGAATCAGTTTACTAGGTGTGCATCCACCTCCCATTTAATAGTTTAATGCCCATAAGTGTCTTACTGTTTCTTGATTCCAATGTTCTTTAAAACAAATTAATTTCTAGGAAAGTAACTTTAAAAAAAAGGGAAGAGAAAACTATCAAACTGCCTCACATCCTCTTTCCTCAGTTCACAAATGGGGAAACTGAACCCGAACATCAGGGATCTGTCCAAAGTCATGGAAACGGCAATCAGTGGCACTGAGTCTGGAGCAGGGGCCTCCAATTTCGCTGCTCTCATATTTCCCTCCAAACAAGCCTCCTCTGAGTTCTGCTGCGCCTAGAAACCTTCCCATGCTACCCCTCAATTCACTGCTGACTCCTCTTTGTGAACTCTTGAAAATGTTTACCATCTGTACACACTTGGGCACCTGACACTCACTCTCTCTCTCTCTCTCTCTCTCTCTCTCTCTCATATTTGAAAATACCTCAGTCATCTAATCCAAACTGTGCCTATATAAGTAATTCCCTTTGTTAGATCCCTAACAGGTGGTGCCTCCATTCAAGGAAGAACATTTCCTCACCCAGCACACCCTGCCCTTCCCAATCATTCTGAATGCCTGGAGGGTCATCGGCCAGACCCCACTGCCCGGTCCCCATCACTCAATTCCTTATTCCCATCCCCTTTAACCCTCCCTGAAAAATTTCAATCAAATATCACCCATGCCCCCTGGAAGGCCTATTCTCTAGGCAATAAGCTTCTCTTCATCCTAAATCTTCTCCTCTCCCACTCTTTCCATCTTCTGTCACCGAAACCTGGCTTCCCCTAATGATACACCTCCTTGGCCACCCATTCCAACACTGGCTGCAGCTTCACTCATTCCCCTCAACTTCCTGGTCAAAGCAGGGGAGTTGGAAGACTCCTTGCTCCCCACTGCCACCCCCCAGATTCTCCCCATACCCCTTCACTCGTGCTATTCATCTCTACTATACAATCAACATCCTATATGGTGTAGTTCTTGTCATTCATGCTTGTGTTTTATAAAGTCATGGGGGACAATGAGTCAGAGATCAGGGAACTGCTGCTCCTGGAGCAGGCTACTGGGAGCCTCTGGTCCAGACAGGGATACATTGGTGAGTTTTAAAAGGGCATGGCATAGGAGAGGAAAAGTATAGTAAAGGTGGGAAAAGGACAAAGCCCCTTTTGAAGTGGAGGAGCAAAGTGTTGGCAAAAGGCACATCCTTTTCTACTAGGAACTTCTAGATCCTGAAGATATGGGGGGGTCTCCTCATCTCTAAGGATACAGCTGCAGAAGCCTTGTTTGCACTGATTGTTGCCTGTCTTGACTTTAGCTTAGGATGCAAAAAACAAATTATACCTGCTGGAGTTGGGTGGGTTGGGGATGGGAGATATGTCTTTGATATGTGCAGGGCTTCCTGCACACTCTGGGTCCAGTGAGGGAAATTATGGCACCTCAAAAAGTTCAGTTCTTAATTAACATCAGCAACGTTAGAATATTTTTTTTTTTTTTTTGCTGAGGCAATTGGGGTTAAGAGACTTGCCCAGGGTCACACAGCTAGGAAATGTTAAGTGTATGAGACCAGATTTGAACTCAGGTCCTCCTGACTTCAGGGCTGGTGCTCTATCCACTGCACCACCTAGCTGCCCCACGTTAGAATATTTTAAAGCAGGGCTGAGCAAGATAACTGATATGGGAGGAGCTAATGGTCTCATTCAAAGAAATGCCAAAGAAGTGAGTTATTGACACAGATGAAGGAAGGGGTTTAATAGAGATGTGGCAGCTGAGACAACAGCCTCAATCTCAGAAAAATGGCTATTTCCCAGGTTTCAGGTTTCTCACCCAAAGAGACATATAGGAGAGGGGTAGGAATAAAAAACTAGACTTTACCCCCCAAGACGCAGGGATTCTGTCACACCTAAAACTTGATTTCTTCCCCGATGCTTAGCACAGCAATCTACCCAAACTAGATACTTCCCAAATGTCTGGTAAATTAAACTTGAATGTAAACATTAAGTTCTTCAAATGGAAGATTCTCCTGGATGGGAGGAGAGTTTAAATGTGATGAAGAAGAGTCAGTAGACTAAATCTTCTCCCACATATTTCTAAATTTCCTTATAGGCAGGGGTGTTTATTTTTCACTTGCATCAAAAAATTATCTTCTCTAATTCTCTGGTCCTCAGGTCAGAGCACTTACCTGTTCTTCTCTTCTCCCTTCCCCGTAAGGGGGATAGCAAGCGCTTTCATTCATGTCTTAACAATATTCCTTTTGGAAAGCCTTGGTGGCTCAGTACAAAATTTCTGGCAAGGCTAGAAATCGAGAAGCCACAGGTGATGAAAAATCAAGATCTCTGTCTTTTCACTGGTCACATAGGCTGAGGCTGAAGAAAGAGAACCCATAAGGAATCAGAAGGTGGTAGGTAGATTCCAGACTCCCATCCAGCCATCTCTGGGAGCCTCAGTTCTCCCCTGAGATCTTCAAAAGATGCGCTGATTTTAGTGACGTGGATTGGCTAACTTTTCTGTGCTACCAGGCCAACCTGTTTCTATAGATCAAGTCTGGATATTCAGATCCACATGAACAGCTGATTCTGCCTCAGTTCTGCTAGCATGATTATTGGGCTATGCTTCCATGTACCAGAAAGTCCTCACCAAATCCAGGCCCAGGGAAGAGTAGGTAGCAAAGTCCTAGGCAGAGGCTGGGCCTATTTTGATCAACCCTGCAATAAAAAGCAAATAAAAATAAAAAGATATTATTATCTGCAACAGTGGTCTCCTCTATGGAGAGGACCTGTGTCCTGAGAAGGGGATGGCACCACTCCAAGGGGTAACCAGCTACAGAATGGGATGATGGGTCTCACATCATCTTCCATTATTTTCTTTTTTTATTGTTTCTTTTTTTTTCTGGTTATCCATGTACACTAATTTTTTAAATACACATTTCTTTATGAATCATATTAGGCAATTCATTACCTTCAATATAATTCCACCCTGCCCTTTCCAATGTCCCCACTGCCTCCTCCCAACCTTTCCCCTCTTGAACCAAGTTCAAGGCTCCTTGGGTCAGTTAAAACCTGCAGCAGCTGAGCAGGCCATACTCCTCTTCTCGCCCAGCCCTCTCCTCAACAATGTGCCCACACTCTGTCCCGCCCCCCCCCAGATGACCTCATGGCTGAGGCAGGTGCCCACAGAAAGGTATCTCCCCCCTTTTCATTCTTGCTGGGACAGAGTGAGCAAGTATGGATGCATGTGGAACCAATGGTCTCAGTATATTATCTTTCCTTCAGAAATCACCGACTTCCCAACTCTTGTTTCTGCTCAGTGTGCCACCATCCTTTCTGTCACCTTCCTCCCCCACAGATCTAATCCGTAGCCAAATCTTGTTCATGATACCTCTGACACCTGCTTCTGCCCACTTCTCTCCACGGAGATGGCCCCTCTCCCCAGACTAATGCAATAGCTTCCTCCTCTGCTTCCTGAACTTGGTTTTCCTTAATAGTATCCAGCTTCCATACCTGCCAAGTTGATAATCCTAATACATGGGTCATTCCTTTACTCAATTAAATGGCAGTTCATTAGGATGGGATTTCTTCTTTATTTCATCCTTTTTTAAATGTCTATTTTTGTGCAAGTTTAATAATACATGTAATTATTAGTATAGTCACACATATAAATATAAACATATATATATATATATATATATATATATATATATATATTTGTGTTGTGTGCTCAAAATCTGTTTTACTTGTTAGGGTCTGTGGCCAGGCAAGTCTGGTGACTACTTAATCTAAAATGTCTTTGGTGGGAGGGATCTGAATCATGATTTAATCAGTATAGGGTACTCTGTAATTTGTGGGGAATTAATAACCTTAGGGAGTTGCCAGACACTCTGAAAGATTAAGTGATCTGAGAGAGGGGGAAGGGAGAGAGAGAAGGAGGGATGGAGGGAGGGAAGGAAGGAGAAAAGGAGGGAGAGGGAGGGAGGGAGAGAGGAAGAGAGAGGGAAAGACAGAGAGAGAAAGAGAGAAAGAAGAGAGAGGGGGAGAGGGAGGGGGAGGGAGAGAGAAAGAAGGGGGGGAGACAGAGACAGAGATAAACAGAGGGAGACACAGAGAGAGAGAGAGAGAGAGAGAGAGAGAGAGTGTGTGTGTGTGTGTGTGTGTGTGTGTGTGTGTGTGTGTGACTAGATTGCCAGGCCTCCTAATCCAACGGCCAGCCTTTATTCTACATATTAATCTGCCCTGACCCACGTCACACTTTATCAGCTTGTCTAGGAAGCAAGAAGCTGGGGAAGCAGGATGTCCCACACCCCAAAGCAGGCTAAGCTAGCACTGTGAATAGCAGACATGAGATGATCAGTTTGACAAAGTATCTTCTCTTCAGTTTCGGCCAGAGTCCTGCAGGAGACTGTTTTGAGAATACCAGCACGTGGAAAATAGGGAAAAGAGTGTTTATGTGGCAAACGGAACGATGGCTGGAAGAGAGGTTTCAGAACCAGTATAAAGAAGTTGGTTCCCCTGTCCTTGGAAGAGAATTTTTTAATAAAGATGAATCCTTTTCAAATCAACAAATATTTATTATCCCATGCTATTTGCAAGGCAGCAGGTAGTGCAGCAGACAGAGCGTTTGGCCTAAACTCAAGAGGACAAGTTCAAATCCAGCTTTGGATACTGAGTAGCTGTGAGACCCTGGGCAAGTCTGCCTCAGTTTCCTCATCTGTAAAATGAGCTGAGAAACCAGTATCTCTGCCAGGAAAACCCCCAATGGGGTCACAGAGAGTCAGGCAAAGAAGAGAACAACTGAGCAATACCACCACCAAATGCAAGGCGCCACAGTAGGTGCTGTCATTTTTACATCTTTCCTTTGGGTAGAAGAACAAAATGAGAAGAGGACAAGAGTACAGAGTACCCTGACCTGTTCTCAGACACCAAAGCACATCCTTGTGACATCAAAGTTCTTCTGGCAAAGCTATGAATCATGGGACATCCTCATCTCGGGTGATCTAAATTGGAGATGACCAAAAGCACAATGTTGGGGGGTTGGTGCAAAGGATATTACTGAGGACACATGACTGCAAAGGAAGCGCATAAATGGTACAGAGATGATGAGGAAGAGGTCAAACCCACATCTACACAACACTGAAAGCTCCATCAGCACCTTGGAAAGACTTGGAAAGAAAGGATGCGAACTTGTGGAGCCAGAGTTCAGAGAGTCAGAGCTCTGGTTCCCTGAGCTCTCACAGAGCCAAAGCTCAGAGAGTCAGAGCTTGCGGAGACAGAGTTCAGGGACCAGACCTCAGAGAGCCAGAACTCGTGGAACAGCTCAAAGAATCAAAGCTCACAGAGCCAGTACTGGAAGCTACTGAGCTCACGTTTTACATACGAGGAATTGGAAGGGGGAGTCTTCCGGGCAGTAATCGCTGGAGATGAGATTTAAAGCCAGGATCTTTATGTAGTACCAGAGAAACTGAGGCGCAGACTTTATATAGGGTTTTAGCTAACTAGGATTTGCAAGCCGAATACAGAGGCTGGATATGCAATTAGCCTGACACCTTGCAGCTGTTGCTATCTTTTGGGAAACACTTCAAAGGCAGATGAGGGAGGCAAGGACACTGGGAGGATAGGAGACATAATTCCAGGGAAGGACAAGCTTGTTGAGATATGCTTTCTTATCAAGGTTTAAGTTATGTTCTCATAACTCCTTGTCTTGTCTAGGACAGGAGACAGCGAGACGCAGGACAATACTCAAAGTCCCAAGGGAAGGAAGGCTCACTCTGGCAAGGATAGAGATAGGGAGGCGGGCACCTGGACAATGTTTTTCTTTCCTGTCCTTCACTGTGACACAATGGTATGTGAAGGGGGGTCGGAGCTTCAAGGTTTAAAGTTTTCTTTAAACTCAATTTTCCCAAGCCTAATTGCACAAATAAAAAGGGGAGGGCATGGCCTACTATCCAGGGCCCTACGTCTGCCGCACTGCACTTTCCACAGATTGGAAAAGCAGAGCTGGGGTGCCTTCTCCATTGGTGGAAGGTTTGCCCTCATCAAGTAGTTGTTCCTAGAACCACCGAAGGGGAAAACCCTCTGAATAGGTGTTGAAATTAAGCAACCGATTTCATCCGTGTCTACACACAGGTAGACAACATAAGTACATTACATAATCCCAGCATCTCAGCATCCACTCTAAAGGCAGCCAAAAAGCAAGCAAGGTCCGGGGCCTCATTCACAGAAGTCAAGCTGCTAGGAACAGGAGGGGGTCTGCTCTCGTTCTCCCCATTTAGTCCCTATCCAGGAAGTGCAGCTTAAGGAGGGTCAGAGACAAGGCAACCAGGATGGGGAAAGGCTCTGAGTCCATAACACGGAAAGCTCAGGTGAAGGCAACAGAGAAACCTTAGGAGACACATGGTCATTGTCTGTCTTTTGGAGGAGGCGTTATACCTGCTCTGCTGGCTTCCAGGGGGAGAGCCAGGGGTAACACAGAAAAGGGACAAATTAAATCTAATCTCAATAAAAGCTTCCCAACACTCAGCGCTGCCTGGAGAGCTGGGGGCTCCTTTTCTTTGAGAGTCTTCAGGCAAAGACAAGATGACCACTTGTCAGATACAGCACAGTTAGGATTCATTTAGGGTATGCACTGGATATCAGAATATGTGATTCCATATGGGTCGTAACCCCATATGGGGTCTCATAACTGAATGTGGGGCTCGTGAAATTATGATTTATTATCAGTCAGTATTTGACTTGCATATATTGTATACACCTATGTATCCAGTCATGTAAAAATTTCTCAGGTGAAAGGAGGTGGTGAGTGGAAAAAGTTAAGAAGGCCTGCCGTAACTCACTAAACTAAGGATTATGGGAGAATACTGTTTCTCTAAGCTGCCAGCAGGATTTCATACCTAATTTCACTCATAGAAGAAACCTTTCCAAGATGGCTCATCCTCAGGAGGAGTTAGGTTAGAGATACCCTTTCTGTGGTGAAAGGCTAATTACAGTTTCATTGCTGTCTCTAAGGCTGTTTTTCATTCCCAGGGAAAACTGGTCACCTGTTCCCATGACAACCAAACAAAGCATCTGGCGGAGTTAGACTCCTAATTCTACCAGTCACTTGGGAGGTGAAGCCTGTGCGTTTACCTAATGTCCTCCATGGGCCAACAGCTGGGGAGCATGGAGGCTCCTAGCTAGAGCTCAAGAGACCTGCATACTGCAGCAAATAAAAACATCAGAGCCTGAAAACAACACCCACTTGAGAAAATGAAGGCCCTGAGGAAGAAGTCACACAGCTAGTGAGTAGCAGAGCCAGAGAGTGGGCCCCTGGGGCTGGAGCCAAGCCCACACCAGTTTATCTGTGCCTCTTTGGACGACTCATCCTCTCTCTGCACTTTACTTTGCCCTTCTCAGTAAGGGTCATTTGCAAATAAACAAATACAATCCGTTCCTATTTGCAAGGTACTGTTTTAGGTGGTAGGATCTTTCAAATGGCCACTCTGGGAATGAAAAAAAAAAGTTTCCAAAAAATGGAGATTAGAGAAGGAAAAGCATCATAGCACAGTGGATGTTGTTCCATTTGTGAGTCCCTGACAAGCTGTGTGATTATGGCAAATCATAACCACAGTTATGTTCTAAGCCTGAGTTTACTCATCTGCAAAATAGGGAAGAGAACATCTACTTCATGAAGTTGTTATATGGCTCAAATGAAATAACTTAGGCAAAATGTTTGGTCAATAACTATTTTCTGTCTCTACAGCATCTCTCTATATTCCTTTTTTCCCAGTCACTCATTCTTGAATTAGTGCCTTCTAAGTGGTTTCTTTGCCTTTTTTCTTATTCCCATCCATTATCCACAAAGCTACTGAAATTATTTTCCTAAAACTTCAAAGTCTGACTGTGATAACCCACTGACTTTTTACTACTTCTAGGATAACACAGAAGCTCTTCTGTTTAACACTGAAAGTTCTTCACAAATTGACCTTTTTCTCTTTCCTCCTTTCCCTCAATATCTTTCTGGTTTTTTTCACACATTTCTCCCCTCCACACCCTCTTGGGTCCTCTACTGGTTTTCTATCTCCCACCTCTACCCAAGCTGTTCCCTCCTGCCCTCAGCTTCTTATACTCCCTAATTTCCTACAAGAATGAGTTGAAATACCACCTTCTGTAGGAGGCCTATGCCAGTCCTCCCAGCCATTAATGCCTTGCCCTCTAAGGTTGCCTTCCATTAACTCTGTATACATTTATATAATGTCTATATTCTATATACCTATCTCTCTATTCTCTGTATACATCTTTCTTTACAGAATATATATATTCTGTGTATATCTCTGTATTTCTCTATATATTCTCTGTATACAGCTCTATATGTATACTCTATATACATTTCTCTATAGATACATATATATTCTGTATACATCTATATACATCTTTCTTTACGTGTATATATATATTCTGCATATATCTCTATATTTCTCTGTGTATATTCTCTGTATACATCACTCTCTATATGTATACTCTATACATTTCTCTCTATATATTCTGTATACATATCTATATAAATATACATATACATAGTTTGTATACATCTTTCTCTCTCTATTCTGTATACATTATTCTGTACACATCTACATACATCTGTAAACATCTATATACATCTCTCTCTATATATTCCCTGTATACATCTAAAAATAATCTGTGTGTGTATCCTGTACACAGCTATATACATCGCACTCTCTATGTATATATTACATATATAGTGTACACATCTATCTCTCTGTCGGTATACTCTATTTACATCAATGTACAAGGCAGTGTATATAAGCATCCTCTATATACGTTTTCCCCCGTTAGAATGGGAAGGCAAGGAATGGCTTTCTTTTTCTTTTGTAACCTCAGGGCTCAGCACAGTGCAAGGCACCCAGTAAAGGCTTATTGGACTGGATCTCTACGCTAAGGGCTGGGGGACTAAAGAAAGGCAAAACCATTCCCTGCTCGCAGCCTCGGGGGGAGACAACGTTGGAACAACTTGGTACCCACGTGCTGAGTTTCGTTAACGTTGATAACTCTATTTTCATCTCATCGGCCCCCCGCAGCCCTACGGGTCGGACGTGATGCATTTACGAATACCTCGAGGAAAAGGTCCACAACTTCGCCCCAAGGGGCCCATGACCCCGAAAGGGGGCGACCCTCAGTTTCAGAGGCGGTGCCAAGCTGCCTAGCCAAGAGTAGCTGGGAGAAGGGCTCTCCAGCCCCCAGCCCCACATCGACTCCCTGCCGGCCGTAGGAGCCCACGAGGCGCAGGCGCAAGTGCAGCCCGGGGGGAAGGCAAGCGGGGGTGGGGGGGTGGAGAAGTTACTTTGTATCCATTCCTCAGGATCACGCCTTCCTTCCGCCCCGAAGGAAGCTCTCGGGGGCGGGTGGGGGGGATAAGGCCTTCCGAAATGAGTAAGGGGCCTACTTGCCTCAGCCTCCTACACCGCCTCCAGTCCGAGGGTCTCCATCCTTCAGGAGCCGCCTCAGCGTAGCAGGAGCCGCCTCAGCGTAGCAACTGCCTCCTCACACCAACGCCCCCAGAGTCTGCACCTGCGCAGTGCATCGCCCGCGCGGACCCACCCGGGAACTACACTTCCCAGGAGGCTTCGCGAGCGCCCCTTACGGCCACCGGCCAAGAACAATGTTTGCATGACCGGGCGGAGACCCAGGGTGCAAAGTTCTAGGTGGCATCTCTGGCGTCTTCCGCGGGCTCGCTGCCAGCCCCAGTGGTATGGGATGGGCGGGATGGGCGCCCCGGCGGAGGCGGAGCAATGCCCATAGCCTTCCTCCACTGGGCCGGGTGACTCAGGGCTCCATTCCCCGGAGGCGGCCAGCATGATGTGGTTGTGGGCTTCGTTGGTCCTGGCGGCGGGGGTCGCGCTGCTCGTGACCCGGGTCCGGAGGTTCGTCCTGGGCTGTGGTCCGAACCCCTTCGCCAAGGACATGAGGAGACCGCGGGCGGCTCTGGTGACCGACCGGGAGGCTCGCAAGAGGGTCCTCAAGCAAGGTGCGTACCCACGCGGGGCCTCAGTTTCCCACCTTGCTAAGTTGGGGGGCTTGCAGGGAGAGAGCGTGGGCATGGGCGTATCACTAGTGGAACCCGATACCCAAGTGGGTGAAGTACCCTGTGACTTTGGATTAGCATACGCCCCACTCGGCGTCAGTTTCCTCACCTGTCAAATGAGGGCCAGGGCCCCTTCCAGCTCCCTCCCCAGCCAGTGGCCGAAACTGCGGCTCCCTGCCCGGCAGAGGGGCTGTCAGGACCAACCGTGGTCAAGTTCTTAACTATAAGGTCAGCCTAGCTCGATGACCTCTAGCTACCAAGTCCTCCTACAGGTCTCTCCCAACGATCGTCCCGGAGCTCACCTTTGTGCAGAGTCCAGTTACTCTCGGAGTTTGTGTCCCGGTGCTTGGCACGGAATGGGTGGGCTGGCAGTGCAGATCTCGGGCACATCCCCTTACACCCTGGACCCTACCATGCCCTTGGCTGTCATCCTGAATCTCCTCTCCCCTTCTCTGATAAATTAGGAAAAGTGGGCACTCAGCGAATTCTCTTGTAAAACTCCTACAGTTCGACTTCCAGCCTCCTCTTTTACTTGAAATTGATCTCTCCTAAATGATCATCAGATTCCTTGTTAAAAATAATTGAACATTTTAAACAAAATCTTAGTTTTTCCTCCTACCCCTCCAACTCCTATTGAAAAGAAAAAATCTAAGTAAATTACTTAGTCAAAAAACCAAAAACAAAACACTAATTCCTCATGTTAAAAAAAAAAAAAAAGTTCCTACCTGTATCCTGAGTCTCTTACCTCTGTCGGGAAGTACCATTGGCTCTCTGGATTCTTCCCTGGACATTGCATTCATCAGAGCTTTTAAGTCTTTTAAAGTTATTTGTCTTGACAATGGTATTATATATAGTATTCTGCTTTAGCTTTTTTTTTTTTTTTTTTAACTTTGAATCATTTCATTCAAGGTTTCCCAGGCTTCTATTATAGTATTATATTTATATCATGATTTTATCAGCCATTTCTCATTAGATGGGCACCCTTAGTTCTTTACCATCCCAAAAAAGAACTGTGAGAAAGATTTTTGTATGCGTGGGTCCTTTTGCTTTTGCTTTGATTTATTTGGCTGCAGGCCTAGCAGTGGGTTTATAATTAAGAAACTCTTTGGGCACAGCTCCAAATTGCTTTCCAGAATGGATGAAGCAATTTACAGCTCTGCCAACAGGCATTTAATGTGCCCATGATCTTCCAACATTTGCTATTTTCCTTCTTTGCCATCTTTGCCTATCTGATGGTTGTGAGGTGGAACCTCAGAGTAACTGTAATTTGTGTTTTCCTGTTAGTGATTTTGAGCATTTTGGGGGTTTTTCCTTAGAAAACTGCCTGATGTCACCAGTTATCAATTGGAAATGGCTTCTGTTATAGATTTGAATAAATTTCTTAAAGATCTTGAAAATGAAATTATCAATGAAATTTATTTCAAAGATTCCCATTCCTATGTTTCCCTTCTAATTTTAGTTGAATTAATCTTGTTTATGCAAAAACACTTTAATTTTATGTAATCAAAATTGTCTATTTTATCTCCTGTGATCCTCTTTAGCCATATTTGGTCATGAGCTCTTCCCTATTCATAGATCTAAAAAGTATTTTCTTCTTTGCTCCCCTGATTGTTTATGATGCCATCCTTTATGTGTCTAAGTTTGTACCCATCAGTGATGAAGGTTTTAAATCTTCTGTAGCCTTTTCTGGAAGGTCCTGACTACCTTTTTCTCCTGGAAATGCTCTTCTCTCAGCTTTTGGACCACTGCTTTTTCTTGGCTTCTTCCCACTTCTGATTCCTCCTGCATCTCTTTCACTGGATCTTCATTCTTGCCACATCAATTTTTCTTACTTTAATGTATCCTCCATTCAGCTACCAAAGTGATTTTCCTGAAGCCGAGGTCTGATAATCTCTCTTCCCTGCTCCCTTTCCCCATCCTCCCTCATTCAATAAACTCCTGTTACTTCTAGGATCAGATATTAATTCATCACTTTGGTCTGAAATCTCTTCATTTGGCCCCTTCCTAACTTTTCATGCTTCTTATCCCCTTTGCACACTCTATATTTATTCCAGCCATGCTGGATACTTGCTATTTCTCATGTAAAAAATAATAATAATAGCTGTTCTTTATATAGTATCTACTGTGTGCCAAGCACTGTGCTAAGCAGTTTAGAAATATTATCTCATTGGACCCTCCAATCACCTTGGGAGTTTAGGTATTCTTATCCCTATGAGAAGGACACTGAGACAGACAGAGATTACATAACGTGCCCAGGGTCACACTAGAGCTAGTAATCGTCTGAGGCCAGATTGGAGCTTTTCCTGACTCTGGGACCATACTCTGGGCTCCGTAGCAATGCCAGCTTCCTCCAATCAATGATGCTCCATCTCATCTGTGCCTTTGCACTAAACCTAGAATGTCCTCTCTCCTCGCCTCAGCCTCTTGTGCTCCAATGGCACCTTTTTAAGGGGGCCTTTCCTAGTCTCCCAGTTCCCTCTGAGATTCCCTTCCATGGGCACCTCTATCTGTAACAAGTTGTCTCATCCGTTGAACTACAAGCTTCTCAAAGGCAGGCTGCTTTTCCTGATCTTCAGCACTTATCAGGGGACCTGGCCTGCAGGAGGCCCTCCTTTGATGCTCTGTGGTTGTTTTCTTGACTGAGTCCAAGGCTAGCATTCTCTACTCTGCTGACTTGCAAGTGTCATCTCTCTTTCCAGACTGATTGCCAGAGAGAGACCCAGGGAGGCTACAGGTCTCCCACATAGGCTTCGGGGATAGAATGGACAGGGCTGGATGAGCAAGGGGGATTTACTGTCCAGGGAATCTGAAGCAAAGGCAAATAGGAGCTGGTTAGCCAAGAGAGGAAAGGCTTTAAGAGCTATAGGTGTCTTCAAGTACCTCCGAGGCTATCACTGAGAAGAGGGATCAGACTTTCTGGCCAGCCCCAGGGAGAAGAACCTGGAGCTCTGAGCCACATTTCAAAGGGGCAGGTGTGGGTGTGGTGCCAGGAAGATTTCCTCACATTACAACTGCTCCAAGTAGATTGGGCTGCCCCGACCATTCTGGGAGGGCAAAGTCCCTTCTCCAGGGCTGAGTCACCACACCAGTGAATCCCATCTGTTTGTTGTGGACTCGGTGGCTCCTGAGGGTCTCACCCACTCCGAGATCACACAGTTTAGCAGAAAGGATTGTTGGGTTAGCAATCTGAGGACCTGCTTTGAATCCTGGTTCTCTATGCCAGACTGTCCTGTATCAAACATTGTGCAGGATACCCATCCTCCTCTCTGCTCCTGCCCTGGTCATCAGTCCCTCATGCTGTGCTGGTGCCATTTGGACTGCAGGTTCCAAGCTGCCCTTTGTGACTCTCAGCTGCTTTTGTCCGATGAGGCAATCCCTCCTTAGCTGTGGGAAAATTGCCTTTGGAATGGACTCTGCCAATTCGGATTGCGTATCTCCTGCTGGTTCAGTACCCTCCTGGCATTGTGGCTTGGCACATAGGGATCATGTTTCTCCTTGGCTGGTATTGCTATCTCTCCCACACTTTGCTTACAGCTTTCTCAGCCAGCCGGGTGCCCGACCGGCTGGATGCCGTGGTGATCGGGAGTGGCATCGGGGGCCTGGGGACAGCGGCCATCCTCGCCAAAGCGGGAAAGCGAGTCCTGGTGTTGGAGCAGCACACCAAGGCAGGGGGCTGCTGCCACACCTTCGGCCATAAGGGGCTGGAGTTTGACACAGGTAAAGCGGGTCTGGGGAAGAGCGGGCACCCTCTGTTTGTGGGCATACGTGAGGGGAACAGCACAGGCTGGGGAAGAGAATCATTGGCCTGGAGGCCAGAACTGGATTCTACTTCCTCCTGCCTATGGGGGCCTCAGCTTCCTTAAGGAAGGTTGGACCATTTGGCCTCTGGGGTCCCTTCCCCCTCCAGATGAAGGATCTTATTAAAGTTCTTCAGTGGTAACAGCAGGTGACTTGGACTAGGATAGGGGAAACTAGACAGAAGCAGACACTCCTTCCTAAGGATGTTTAGTTTCTTTTTAATTTAAAGAATATACTTTATTATATTATAAAAGATACAGAATTCTAGTAAACAATAACCTTATAACAGTCATTAAAAAGAATCCAGTGAGAGCCATTCTTTTTTCCCCCTCAGATGTATATAATAATTATGTAATAATTACGTATTAAATGTACTTTGTACTGCTAAATTGTAACACCAATGGGAAATTCTCCAAGGATACATGATCAAATTCTGCATCATTCAAAACCTTTTAATAATATCAGTGTAATACTAATGCATTTTGCTACATTATCTGTTTTCACAATATAGTCAGAGAGGAAAACATTAGAATGTTTTTTTTTTCCATTTAGGAAACTCAAAGGAAAGTGCTTCGTTTTTGAACAAGATTTAGAATTTTTCTTGCACAACAATGACAAGTTTGGAAATATGTATACATATATTCGATTTGCCAATATTTTAACATAATTAACATGTAGTGGATATCCTGCCATCTAGGGGAGGGGTGGGGAGTTGGGGGAAAATTTTGTAACGGAAAGCTATGTAAGGGTTATTGTTGAAGAATTACCCACACATATGTTATGCAAATAAAACAAAAAAAATAAAATTAAAAAAAAAGATTTAGAATTTTTTACATTAATGTCATGCTCGAATTCTGTTATGTTAAAAAAAAATCTGGTCAATATAGACTCTATAGTTCATCCACCTGCAAAAGAGCCTAGATTGCTGTCTATTAAACTGTATTCATGCAGTCAGAATTTTTTAATGATCCACTGATAACTGCCAATGAGATCCATCAAATATAATGAGATAATGAGCATGGAAATTTATTTTATTTTTATTTATTTATTTATTTGAGCATGGAAATTTTAAAAATTACACAAATGTTAAATATTATTAATTTTATAAGACCAAGTGCTTTGGAGTTCTCATTAACACTTGTTAAAATTGATCAATTTTTTTGTGCAGCCTGATAAATGTGGAAATATGTTTAGAAGAATATAGGAAATATGTTTAGAAGAATTAGAAGAATAGGTTTAACCTGTATTGGATTACTTGCTGGCTAGGGAGTTGGGAAGGAGAAAAATTTGGAACATAAAATTTTGCAAAGGTGAATTTTGAAAATTATCTTTGCATGTATTTGGAAAAATAAAAAGCTGTTATTTAAAAAAGTAAAACAAAATTGATCAGATAGCCTAAAATTATACTCAGGTAACTTTAAAATACTAATAAGTTAGTAAAAGTCACAATTGAAAATTATAACATACATGAGTTTCAAAGTTCAGGGAAGGGCAAAATAGAACACCCACCAAAAAAAAAGGCTATGATTAATTTAATTCTATAGAGAGGAACTAAAGTCTAGGGGAATCCCAAAAGATAAGGGTTAAGGACTTTTGTTTTTTTCCAATATATAAGAATTCTCTTTAGCTTTGCTCATGGACCCTACCTCTGTGAGGTTCTAGACTTGCTCAACCCATTCCTTGCTACTGTTTGACAGGAATCCACTATGTTGGGCAGCTAAATGAGGGCAGCTTTAGCCGCTTCTTTCTGGACCAGATCTCTGAGGGACAGCTGGATTGGGCTCCCTTGGACTCCCCCTTTGATATCATGGTGCTGGAGGGACCCAATGGCAGAAGGGAGTTCCCCATGTACTCTGGGGAGAAAGCCTATGTTCAGGGCCTCAAGGAAAAGTTTCCCAATGAAGAGGCCGCCATTGACAAGTACATGAAGATGGTGAAGGTAAGTCTGGGGTGACCTGGGAGCCTGCAGAGACCCAGGAAGAGTAAACATTGACCTGCAGGGGGAGGGTGTAGATTGAGGACAAGAGTCCTGGCCCCACCTGCTTCTGCCCAGGACACTGGAGGTTTGCCTGGTACTCCCAGGCCACCGCCTCAGGCCTTCCTCCTTTATAAGCACTAAGAGCTTTCATGAAGACACCAATATGTTTCTGGCAGAGGTGGGTGGTCTTTAGTACCTAACAAGTCACTTAACAGCCAGCTGCCTCAGTTTCCTCATCTGTAAAATGGGGATAATATTCACATATACTTCTGAGGGTTATCATGAGGATCAAATGAGATAAGACCCTGTGCTGGCACTTAGTAGGTGCCATATAAAAGCTATTATTATTAACCAAATCTTAGTAGGCTTTAGTTGATTAAATTATCCCCTGTCCCCTCACAAGGTCCTGAAGAAAAAGGATAAAGGCAGGGGAGATTTGATGGAGGGAAGGAGGGCTCAGGATAGATTGGGAGCATTATGCACTGCTATGGAGAATGAGCCTTCTGTCATCTGTGGGAGGGGACACAGCCTGGGAGCATTGGACCATTAGGGATGGGGGCCATGAAGTGGTGGAAAACCCTAAAACGAATATCCTGAACTCCCCATTGTTACCTGGAATAGAGCAGGGCAGGGCTCAGATCACCGAGCTCCCCTGGGGACAGCATTGGTTCTGAGTTAAGGATGAATGATCAAATGCTCAAAATCCCGATTTGCCTAAATGGGAGGTTACATTTAGCTTGAGCTTCTTTCCCAGACTGCTTAGTGCTTGAAATCTGGCCCCTGTCCCTGGGGCCTCAGCTCTTTGGGTCAGCAGGGCCAAGGATCCAGGAACTTCTTTCTCTCTGGGTTCCTTTTTTTCCCCAGGAGGTGGCAAAAGGAACTCTTCATATGGTCCTGCTGAAGATCATCCCTTTGCCGGTGGTGAGGCTGCTGGACAGTTTGGGGGTGCTGGCCTATTTTTCCCCTTTCTTGAGAGCAGCCACCCAGAGCTTAGAGGAGGTTCTCAGCCAGCTGCCTGCCTCCCAGGACCTCAAAGCCGTGCTCAGCTACATCTATCCCACCTATGGTACGGATCTTGGGCTCTGGGGATCCTGGGAGTAAAGGGAACGTGAGGGTAGGAGGATAGCCTGCAGGCACAGGCTACTGTTCTCTTGGCTCTTCTTACTTGGTGGGAAGTGGGGGTAAGAGGAGTTTAGGGGGGCCCTCAAGAGCCTGTTAACAAGAGATCCTGTCATCTGTAGGCCTCCAGGTGATACAGTGCTCTGGGCCCAGAGTCAGGAGGAACTGCATTCAAATGCAGCCTCAGACACATACTAGCGGTTCAATTTTGAGCAAGTTTTCACTTAATCTCTGGTTCCTTGAGTTTTCTCAACTGTAAAATGGGAATCATAATTGCAGCCCCCTCCTGGAGTTGTTGTGAGGAATAAATTCATATTTGTAAAGTGCTCGGTACAATGCCTGGCACGTGACTGATGCCAGATAATTCTAGGTATCTTCATTATTATTAAGTTTCGTTCACTTCATGTCATGGAATTCTTGCTGTCCCATGAGCCATGGCTCATAGATGTGACGTCAGAAATTGCTGAAGTTCCCGGGTTTGGTTGTTGACAGGGTTCCTTGATGGATTAGGGGTTGGGGGAGATTCTGTTCATAGAGGTAAACTGAGGAAGCTTGTTTTGGAAGGGATCATCATCCTGACCCGCAGTCTGTGAGTGCCAGGCCTTAAACACTCCCCGTGCTTTTCTGCTGCAGGTGTTCCCCCAAAGAATGCCAGTTTCTCCATGCACGCCATACTCATCAACCACTACCTGCGTGGAGCCTTTTACCCCCGGGGAGGCTCCAGTGAAATCGCTTTTCACCTTATCCCCGTGATTCAGCGGGCTGGGGGCGCAGTCCTTGCCAGGGCGAAAGTGGAAAGTGTGCTGCTAGATTCTGCTGGAAGAGCCTGCGGTGAGAACGGGGAGATCCCGGCATGAGAGTGGGGCTGGGTGGGACAGACTTGGGAAAGAGAGGCAAGAAGGAGGATTGGGAGGCTCCAAGGTGCCCATGATGATGGGATGCGGGTGAGACCTGGGATCTGCAGCCAAGTGAGGATGTGGGGGTTCACAGCTCTGCCAAATCCCCAGTGGGGAAACAGTTATTGAAGGTTCCTGTGTGCTGAGCTGCTCTGCTGAGGACTACTGAGGCTACATGGGGAATAAAACATGGCGCCTGCCTTCGGGGAGCAGAGAATCAGGTTCAGAGATACAGCAATGTGATCAGCAAGAACTTTTTAAATCCTGCTTTGTCCTGGACACTAGCCATGCAAAAAGCAATGAAATTGCCCTTACACCCAGAAAAATGGCAGGCTCTCAGAGATTGCCCGTAATTTAAAAGTTTAATATAAGGTGAATGTTCTCGGCTCAGGGAAGGATGAGCTGTGAGGGGGTTGACATCAGGAAAGGCTTTGTGTAAGGAGTGGTGTTGGAGCAGATCCTGAAGGAAGTTGAGGAACACCAGAGTTAGAGTTGAGGTGGGAGGATATTCCAGGCAGAAGCCATGGCCTGGTCAGAATTCAGTGGAGGAATAATGGAGGTTGGGTAAGAGGTCCATCCGTCAGGGTGGGCCATAGGCTGCAGAAAGGGGAATAAGGCCTAAGATGCTGGAGTAGCAGGCAGGGGCCACGTGGGAAGGCTAAGTCAGCCAAAAGGAGAAGAGGAGATTTTATGCTGGAGGAGTTAGGGAGCCGCTGGAGTTCCGAGTACAGGAGGGAGGTACGTGGCAAAGCCTGCCTCTTAGGGACGTGCATGACGAGGCCTGCCCCTCAGGGAATTACTGTGTTATATCTGGGTTTGAGAGAAGAGAGACTTGGCAGGGAGAGACCAAGTGGGAGATAGTTTCAGCAGTTCAGATCAGAAGCGGCGAGAGTCTAAAGGAGGTTGGTGACCATTGGAGTTGGAGGAAGGTGGGGTGTCAGAGATATTGTGGAGGTGGACGTGACAGTATCTGGCACCTGATGGCTTACTTGCTGTAATGAGATAGTGAGAAATCATTGATAATGTCCCAGATACTGGCCATCGGCACAAATAATCATACATTGTTGATAATCATCACATAGACTGTGAAAGGGATCCTTGACAGGGACAAAGAAAATACTAGGGAGTTCTAAGGGCTGGAAAAGATTCTTTTGGCAGAAAAGTCTTCGTGGGACAGGTGGCATTTTCAGGGTGGGTGAACTTGAGGCAGAACTAGGGGGCAGAGGGTAACACCAGAAAGTAGCAAAAGCAGGAAAGCAGAATGTCTATGGAGACCAACAAGAACAGTCCAGTGTTATTGTATCAAAGTGTCGGAATAATAAATGACTTTTTCTAAATGCTCAAGAAAGTCTCAAAGTGCTCAGGCGCTGGGTGCTGGGCCTGAGACAGAAGACTCATCTTCCTGAGCTCAAATCCAGCCTCAGACACTTCCTAGCTGTGGGACTGCCTCAGTTCCTTCATCTGTAAAATACTCCAGAGAAGGAGATGACAAAACTCTCCAGTATCTTTGCCAAGAAAAACTCAAATGGGGTCAAAACAGTCAGACAGAACAGAAAACAACAACAAAGTACTTCCCATGGGTGAGGCTCATGTTAGCTATTCAGGATACAAAGAAAAGGAAAACAAGCCCTGCCTTCAAAGGACTTATAATCTCTTGTGCAGGGTAAGATTGCTGTACATAACAGACAGATGCAAAGTAAGTGGAAAGAACCTCTGATGATGGAAGATCCTAGCAGCTGGGGGACTAGGACAGGCCGCCTTTAGAAGGAGTTGTGGGAACTAAGTCTTGAAGGAGAAGTTTTCAAAGAGAAACAGTAAGATTGGACAACTGGTGGGGTGTCGAGATGAGTAAGAGTGAGGAATTGGGAATGACACTATGGTTCAAGCCCGGGGGCCTGGAAAGATAGGTGACAGCTTCCTCAAAAAGAATGGGGAGGCTCAGAAGGTGGGAGCAGAAGAATGAGTTAAATTTGATGTTTGACTTTGAGACACCCTTAAGATCTCCTCTTTGAAATCTAATGGACAGTTGGTAAGATAGGATTGGGGTACCGGAGGCGAGGATTGAATTTGAAAATGAAATCATTGGGGCAGCTAGGTGGCGAAGTGGATAGAGCATCAGCCCTGAAGTCAGGAAGACCTGAGTTTAAATCTGACCTCAGACACTTAGCACTTCCTAGCTGTGTGACCCTGAGCAAGTCACTTAGCCCCAATTGCCTCAGCAAAAAAAAAAAAAAAAAAAAAAAAAAAAAAAAAAAAA
>JAJPUD010012115.1:6505-23829 GCA_023553655.1 Myrmecobius fasciatus
CTTTCTTTCTTTCTTTCTTTCTTTCTTTCTTTCTTTCTTTCTTTCTTTTTTTTTTGCTGAGGCAATTGAGGTTAAGTGACTTGCCCAGGGTCACACAGCTAGGAAGTGTTAAGTGTCTGAGATCACATTTGAACTCAGGTCCTCCTGACTTCAGGGCTGGTGCTCTATCCACTGTGCCACCTAGCTGTCCCTATTTTATTTCCTTTTTTAAAATTTTGATGCTACAGTTAAACAGCTCAACTCCACACTGACCACTATTCTTGAATATATTGTTCTTTTGTTTTATTGTTTCTCTTGCTTTATCAAATCTCAATACTAGATTACTCCCATCATCATCTTTCACCACTCATTACGCTGCTAGCTGGAAGAAACTATATAACCAAGCAGATTGAATTTATTGCAAATTTATGTGAACTACTGGAGTCTTACTGAAGCATTTATTTCTCTCTAATCAGTTTCCTGTTCCACTCCCCACAAGGGGTGTTCCTATTTTTTCTGCCTTCAAAATTCCCCTCTCTATACCCTCTTTTAATAACCTACCTCATACTTAACTAAGAAAATAAAACCAGGTCATTAGCCATGAGTTCCATCTTCTCCCCATCTCTTTATCCCCAAATTCCTTAAT
Source organism: Myrmecobius fasciatus (assembly GCA_023553655.1). Taxonomy (NCBI): domain Eukaryota; kingdom Metazoa; phylum Chordata; class Mammalia; order Dasyuromorphia; family Myrmecobiidae; genus Myrmecobius; species Myrmecobius fasciatus. The sequence continues at coordinate 7,131 of JAJPUD010012115.1, forward strand.
TTATTCTCCATTTTCTCCCCTTTTACTCCACTCTCTGATAATTAGGAGGTCCTTTTCCTCACCAACAACAATTCTTCTACATATGTCATTGATCCTACCCCTTTCATTTACTCAAAAGTTTTATAATGAGGTCAGATTAATTAAAACAATTACTAGATTTCTGAGTGCTTGGTACTCATGTTTTAAAGCACATAAAGCAGCACACATACACATATGCACACACACTTCTAGAAACTGAGGTTGATTGGAATTACAGTATTTATTAAGTTTCTAATATATGGCAGGTGCTGTGCTAAATGCTGCTGATACAAAGAAAGGTAAAAAAGAAGTCACTATTTTCAAAGAACTCAAACTCTAAGAGGACTCTATATTTTTTCATATAAAAATTCCCAAAAAAGTTAAATATGTTTCTCTGGGTCTCATTTTGTTTCAATAACTTTTTTATTTAACAACAGACTAAAGTACATAATTTCAAGTTTATTTGTAATTTTTCCTAGCAATTCAATTGTATTACCCTGAAACTCCACAAGATGGCAATCTTTCCTTACATGTTTATCTATCTTAGTTTGCAATCTTTTTGTTATTGCTTCTTTTTGCTTTTGATAATAACTGCAGTTGTTTTCAAATTTCAGCCAATATCTCATTTCTAGCTTCCTTTTTTCAGGTTATATCAAATTAACCAAATAAACAATATTTTTCCTATTCATTTGCATAATTTAGGTATTGGGAAAATCAAGAAGGCATATTTTGTAACAAAATATACAAGTAACTCTAGTCCATCAGAGTGATATTTGGCTTTGATAAAGCTAAGAACAATTGCCAAAATTCCTTTGACAAAACTTTTGGGGGAATGACATAAAAATATTAATATGCTACATATTCTTTAAAAACAAAGGCAACATGATTTTACTGAATTTATATCAAGGCCTTTAATTTACAAACACCAATTATAGCCTTAAAAGGGGGTGATCAACATTACAATGAAATAGATATGATATTTATCTTTTGGTAGTGACAAATGAAAACAAATGCTGATATATGCATATAGAACTTTTACAATTTGTAAAGCACTTCATTTCCTATCTCATTTTTTTCACATCCTTCAGTTTCATTTTATTGTTCTTTTTATAGAGTAAGTAATAAATGCTTGCTTGAACATTTCCAATGTATAATGTGTAGTAGTTACTGCATGTTTTGATTTCTCAGTTCTGCTTATTTGCATCAGTTCAATTAAGTCTTCTTAAAGTTTCTTAATTCTTTGTATTCATTATTTCTTGTAGTACAGCAAAGTTTCATCATGTTCATATGCATATTCAAATTCATTCGTTTAGTCGACCTCAAACAATGGGCACCTATGTTATTTCAATTTTTTTTGTGTACTATGAAGAATATTTTAGTATAAATGAAAATGGACATTTTAGCCATATTTAACAAAGGCATAATATCTAGAATAGTTGGACCAATTCACAGATTCAAACACCAACAGTGGTGTATCTATCTTCCTATCAATCCCTCCACTCACTGACTATTGCTTTTTTAACATCTTTTCCAATTTGCTAAGTGTAAGGTGAAACTTCATAGTTATTTTGACTTTCATTGGTCTTATAAAAGAACTGAAACAAACTTTAAAATATTTATTAACAGTTATCAATTTAAGAACTATTTGGTTTGGGGAGAATTTTTGCCTTTTGAATATAGTTGACATTTATTTACTGCTGTATTTATAGCTTTTTATTTTTTCAAATACATGCAAAGACTGTTTTCAACATTCACCTTTGTAAAACCTTATGTTCCAAAATTTTCTCTCTCCCTTCTCTCCCCTATACAGGAAGCAATCCAATTTACATTAAACATGTGCAATTCTAAACATATTTCCATATTAGTCATCCTGCACAAGAAAAATCAATCAAAAGGGAAAAACTATGGGACAGGGAAAAAAAAAAAAGGAAAGAACCAAAAAAAAAAGGTAAAAATATTATGCTTTGATACACATTCAGTCTTCATAGTTCTGTTTCTGGATGTGGATGGCTCTTTCCCTCACAAGTCTATTGTAATTGCCTTGAATCACCTCATTGTTGAAAAAAGCCAAGTCCATCATAGTTGATACATAATCTTGTAGTTGCTGTGTACAATGTTCTCTTGGTTCTGCTCACAAGAACTATTTGTTTATAGCCTCCAACAACTTATCGTTTGGGAATTAGCCCGTTTAGTGGGGTCATATCTCTACCCATCTCCCACAAAGAAGCATGGTCAACTGTTTTAGGGCCTGCTTCCAGCCATATGGTAGCCAAGAGTTAAATAAATACTTGGGATAAACACTGGGTGACTTCTGGTTTGTCTCTTTGCTGGATGGATAAAAGGAGAGGGGCTTTCACAAATGAAACAAGTCCAGGTCGCTCTCTTGGATAAGCTTCTTCCCTTTGCAAGAAGTAAAGTAGTCTTTACCTTGATTCTCCCATTTAGAAAGGATATGAAGGAGAGTTAATGGTCTTTCCTTTCTTTATTACCCCCCCACAAGGAGCTATGGACTTAACAAGAACAACGTTGGTCTTGGATTTTACTAGCCATTTTTATTTTGTGGGGTTTTTTTTCTTCTTCTTCTGTGAAACAACAAAAGAACAGATGAAGACACCAAAAGGATTAGTGAAAGACTGTTTAATTTGCTAGCAAATACATAGCATGAATTATTTGGTTAATACAGGGCCAAGGTAAAAAGTACATGTTTAATCAGTAGTTTGTATAAAGTTTTATGTTCTGTTGAGATTAAGTACCAACCTCACCACAAATTTTAATGGCGGTTATATGTGAAAGTTTTTTAATCCTGTTTGGTTCATGAAACTTTGTGAGTCTTAATTTTGGCTTTTCTCATGTTATAGGAATAAATTAGCTGTCCCATGCTGGATTCATATTGTATACTGAGTGCATTTTTACTCCTTTTCTAGGGAATCCCTAGATGTAAGTCATTTATTTTAGATTCTTCATTTCTACTTTTTAGTCAATACCAAAGTTTTGATGATTACTATTTAAATACAAAATTTTAAGTCTAGAAATGTTTTTATTTTCTTCTTTGCCCCTCACCCCATAATTTCTAATTGTTTTTATTATGTCCTTTAAAAATCTGAACTTTTTCTTCCTTTAAATTAATGTTGTTATTAATGCGTCTAACTCTATAAAGTATTTCTTCGGTATTTTGAATTGGTGTGTAATTTATTTATGTCAGTTAATTATTTTAATTAGTATTATTATTTTAATCATATTGGCTTGGATCACTGCCTCCATTAAATTATATATTGCTTTTGTTGATTTTCTAGAATTTTCTAAATAAATCATTGTGTAGTCTGCAAATATACATAATTTTATTTCTTTGCCAATGTCTATGCCCTTAATTTGTTTCTTTTTATTTACTGTTATCACTAGTATTTCTTGACTAATATCAAGTCATATTGTCTTTGCTTTAATTGTTGTATTTAGTAGGAGAGCTTTTAGCGTTTCCATACTGCAAATGCTGTTAGTTTGGTTTTCAAAAAAACATATTAAAATAGTTCTTCCATACTTAATCACTTTAAGATTTTTAGCATAAATGAATGCTGTATATTTCTTTTTTCTAAACTATATTTATTTTATTCTGATCCTAAGAACTAAAACAAAAGTTTCTATAACATAATAGGGAAAAAAAGATGAGTGCATATGAAATTGCAAGTCTAGTATTTACAATTTGCTACTTCTTTTAAATATGTATGAAAGTTATTCTGTAATTTTCTTTTTTTTAAATTTTATTCTCCCCTCCCCCATCCTAGAAATGCCTACTATTAGACACAAATAAATATATATACACACACACATACATATATATCTAAAATCATTCTACACATGTTTCTATTTTTCAATTCTTTCTCTGGACAGAGATGGTATCTTCCTTCACAAAAACTTCTAATTGGTTTAAGATTTATATAATGAATTTTTCTTTAAATTGATAAAAAGCATTTATGCAAAACCATCAGGAAACATCATTTGCCATGGGGATAAGCTAAAAGCCTTTTTAGCAAGATCAGATGTGAAACAAGGATACCCACAAAAATCTGTGAAAAACATATTTTATATCAAATGAGAAAGCTGAAGTTAAGAAATGGTAAATTATTTGCATAGGGTCAAACAACTAGTAAATATCAAAAGGTGGATTCAAACCCAGAATTCTCTGATTCCATGTCCAACAGACATTCTACAACATTTGCCTTAGGAAGTCTTTCCTTTCCCATTCTTTATCTTGCCTACTTTCTTCAACCTTTTTTGAGTATTCCATCTGCCAAATGACATGAATTTAAGTGAATCTTTTTTCTTATTTCAAAGTTAAATTCAATAAACTCCAGTGATTCCATAATATCTCTACCTCCAAGATCAAATAGGAAATCCTATTTTGCTTTTAAAAACGTTTACATTATAGCCCCTTCCTACCTTTTCAGTTTATTTGCAATTTATTTCTTTCTAACTACGCTATGATCTAGTGAAATGTACTTTCTCACTGTTCCCTGCAAAAGACACTCCATTTCACATCTTCATGCTGTATTAGTACCTGCCCCCCATGCTGCAATGTCCATCTCTGCTCTAATATTATCAGCTAACACTTATATAGTGGTTATTTGTGTCAGGCACTGTGCTAAGTGCTTTCAATCATTATTTCCTTAGTCCTTAACAACAACCCTGAGAGACAGGTGGCATTATTATTCCCATTTTACAGATGAAACTATCCCTGTATCCATGTTATAAATTCAACAACTTTGTGTCATTTTTTGCATGTATTATTATAGTTTTTTTAATTAAGATTTTCTTTAAAATGTATCAATTTTAATTTATAATATGATTCTAAAATTCTGATTCATTGACTTATTCCTTCCTGGTTTAGGTAGAATTCTATTTGAATCACAAAGATGCCATATCTAAAGTGGGGTCTTCCTAACTCTGGGTCCAGGCTCCATCCACTGCACCACCTATTATAATGGCTCTTCTAGCTTCCTTTCAGAGTTGGCTCAAAACCCAATTCCTAGCTTACTGAGGCCTTTCTTCTAAGATTTCTTCCCATATATATATTATATGAATATAGTTGTTTAAATTTTGTCTTCCCCATTTAAAAAATGATCTTTGAGGATAACAGCCATGTTTTTATCTTTCTTTGTATTCCCCTTCATATTTAGTCAGGGCTTGACACATAATAAGCACTTAATTGCATAAACTCAATATATTGTATATAACCAGGAGTAACACATTTAGAGAACATTAGCATTAGTAATTGGTATTTATACAGCAGTTAACTGATTTCTTCACAATAACCTTCCCAAAAAGATAGACCAAATAATATTATCTATATTTTACAGAGATGGTATTGAGGGAACACAGAATTTAGATGACTTATCTAAGGTTACACAGCCAAAATAAAATTTGGGATTCAAACCCAGATCTTTTAGTTCTGAGTTCAATACTCTTTCCACAAAAGTATAATTAACAGGTCAGGTATTTAGTAAGTGATTCCTATGTGCCAAGCAATGTGCTAAGTACTAAGGGATATGAAGAAAAATAAAAACATGGTTCCTTCCCCCAAGTAACTCATTCTAATGGACAAGACAACCGACAAACAATTATGGACATTTAAAATATATAGATAGCAGGTCATATTAGAGGGAAGGCACTAGCAAGGGAGAAAGATAGACATCAGGGAAGCAGAAGGTGGGATTGTAGTACCTGCCTTTCATCCTTACAGACTCAATAGTCATAGTGAGTTCAAACTTCATCAGGTCTGGAGGAATTTAATTCTACTTCACAGCTTTTCCAAAAGTAGAAACTCTTAAAAATAGAAACTTTAATCAAAATAATAAAAAATTTCTCAGTGTGAGCCAATGGATCCACAGCTGTACACTAACAAGGCTAGATTAGATAATCTGCAGGGCACTATTTATTTTTAGAAAAGTGCTGGTTTTAAAGCTTACCCTGGGATTCTGCTCTACTTTATAGACTTATGGGGCAATTCAGCCTCAATTATTGCCCTTACTCCTATCAAAAACAGAATGGAAGTCCCAATGACACTCAATGTATTTATGAACTTCTCAAAATATAAATCAGCAGTGAAAAAAAAATCCTTGTTGTGATTATAGGTCTACCTATTTTCCACCCCTGTAATCTTTACCTAATGAAAAAATGGTACATAGAGGCTCTAAAGTCATACTATAGTTCCAGTCATATAGATATGGACTTTCTGACCTGTGGAACTTTCCATCCTAATGATAAGATAAGGTTTTTTGTGACCCGGCCTCCTTGTACTATGGTCTATAATGTAGGATAAAAGTGGAAGTTTGGGTACCCTATTAAACACACACACACACATTTAATGATGTGTACTCAGTATACAATAAGAACTTTAATTTTTGCTATGAAAAAATTTTGAGACAGCAAATCGTCCTTTGTTTGGGTCAAAAAAGGAAGATAGTAACCATAAAACATGTTTTTCCATGGATATAATACATGTGTATGGCTAAAAGTGAGATAGTCTCTCTACTGAGTCACCAAGATTACACATCCACAACATAATGCAATTATTCTCTTAAAAAATACCAATCTGAGTCAACAAAGCAAAGCAGATGGTTCCCAACTGCTAGGCAACTCCAGCTCTATCTATCTTTAATTAAAAAAAAAATTAAGAGAAAACCTTCCATGTTGTATAACAGAAAAAAATAACTGAAGCTTTAATTTGTATCTAAGAAAAGAAAATGTCTACCTATAAAACTATAGAATACCTAGGAAAGAAGATGGAATAATAGGGGGAAAAAATGGTAATTCACTACATATGTGGGACAGAATGAAAATTCAAGGCAAATAATTTCCTGAAGCTTCAATCTCCATTTATGTAAAAGGAAAATATCTGTAGCAATAGATACATTAATTAATATTAAGCATAAGTACACATATAGATGTAGTCATCATGGCAGAATATTAAGCTTAGAAGAAGGAAAACTTGGGCTCTAATCCTTCTTCTGCATATGTGACCATGATTTCTAAGAGTCTCAAGCAACTTCCTAAGATTTAGTGGGTAATCATGGGTAGTTTCTTTATGTTGTTGAAAGAAGTTCCCACACTAGATTTTTCTTACACTGATGTAAATATAGATTCTTTCTGAATCTTGTGAGCATGTATGGATGAGAATATGGCAGATTTTGGACAGAAAAGTAGCATTGCAAAGATGAAAAACTCTTAAGAAATAATCCAGTATAACCTGTTTTAGAAATGAGGAAACTCAGACCCAATGTCTTGTCCAAAATAGCTGGTGGCAATATAGGCACTTAGGATCCAGGTCTCCTATTTCCTATAGTCCAGGGATTTTTTTCCAATATAATCCAGATCAGAAAATTAGGATCTATGGCAAGTCAAGCCAGGAACACTGGTTTGAAAAAAAAAAAAAAGTAGGAAAAGAAGGCTTATAGAATCTGGCAACATTTTGGTTGTATCAAGAAGTCTAATGACAAGAGGCCTAATCACAAATGAGGAAACTAAAGTAAACAGGGTTAAGTCACTTGTTCAGAGCCACACAGCTAGTAAGTGTCTGAGGTTGTATTTGAAATAATACTAGTAACATTTTTAGAGCACAGTAACATTTGAAAATCCTTGACATATTATCTCATTTGATCCTCACAACAACCTTATGAGCTAAGTGCTATTATTACTCTCATTTTATATATGGGGAAATTGAGGAATAGGGAGCTTAAGTTGACTTGCCCAGGGTCACACAGTAAAGGTCTTATCAAATCTTACTGTCTCCAGGCTCAGCCTGTCTATTCATTGCACCACACAGGTGTTACTGTGGCTGAAATGCCTAGCCTTCCAAGTTCTATATTGTCAGGCAAGCACTAAAGCTAGAATCTTCAGAGCTCTAAAAAGACCCCAACCTATTAAGAGATGTGCTGATCTCTTCTGGAAGCAGAGATCCAGCTTCATCAGATCAAGAGTCTACCATTTTGAAGTAAGAATGATATTCCCCCTCACTAGACTGAGGGATCCACTTGAGAATCTCTGTATTTGAGAGTCAAGGAGTTTTTCAGCTCTAGCTGTGGCGGGTTAGCAGTTCAAATCCTTCATTTGAGGCTCTTGCCATCAGAGGTCTATTTTAAATAGAATTGAGGTAAAAGAACCAACAGAGCCCCTTGGGTGAGGAGAAGGAAGAGTCAGAAAGGAGAAAGGGAAAATTTCCTGGGGTTATAATATACCTTGTTACCTTTCCTTAAAGAATTTTTTTTTTTTTTACATTTGAGATTTTCCAGGGAATCTCAGTCATCCCAGAGCGCTTTCCAACATAAAGAAGCAAAGATAATTAAATAGTACTAACAAGCTACCTTAAAAAAAAAAAAAACCTACCTTGTCAATCATTCACAAAATATACAGAGAAAGCTGTGGCAATGCATGAGAAGCAGAAAAGAATAAGAAAAAAGGAGGGGAGAAGAAATTAACTTGTCAGGGAAGAAAAGAGAATTCCTACAATATGCAGATTCATAGTCAAACAAAATATATTTTGTAAATATTTAAAAATCAAAATCCTAAGATTATACAATTGTCAATTCTGATGGGCATGGCTATTTTCAACAGTGAGGTGATTCAGGCCAGTTCCAATGGTCTTGTGATGAAAAGAGTTAACTGCACCCAATAGAGAGGACTGTAGGAACTCAGTGTGAATCACAACATAGTATTTTCACTTTTTTTGTTGTTGTTTGTTTACATTTTTTTTCTTTCTCATTTTTTTCCTTTTTGATCAGATTTTTCTTGTGCAGCATGATAACTGTGGAAATATATATAAAAGAATTGCACATTTTTAACATATATTGGATTATTTGCCATGTAGGGGAGGGATTGAAGGAAGGGAGGGAGAAAATAATTTGAAAAACAAGGTTTTGAAGGATGAATGTTGAAAATTATCTATGCATATGTTTTGAAAATAAGAAGCTTTAAAAAAGTAAATGGTGAAAACTATCTTTGCATGTATTTGGAAAAATAAACTACTATTAAAAGAAAAAAAAATCAAAATGCTAAAGGATAGAGATTTGTAGTTGAGTTGAATTGTAAATTGTCAAAAATGACTTACAGATGAGCCATAGAAAATACCATAATCCTTGAACCACAGAAGATATTAGAAACAACAATCTGGCTTCATCAAGTTAGATAGCAAGTTTTGCTATGAGCACCGCATGCTATATTTCCTTAATTACACATGTGCAGATATATAGGAAATATAGAAAGCACAGATCTTTGAAAATAAATAAGAGCTAAGACTACTTTGACTAATTATTATCTATATCATTTTATAAGAAAGCTAAGCATTTACATGGAGAAAAATCTTTGTAGGAACCTTCTCCCCATTGATACAGATGAGAAATCTCATAAACATTCTGCACGGATACCTGACAAATGTCTGAAAAACAATGAGGAATGACATGCAGGATAGAACATAAGCTGAGATAAAATTCTAAATGTTGTATTAAGATAAAGTCAAACAACCCAATACATGCTGCAACTCATATTATAAAAATATCTTTTTTTCAGATTTTTCAGATAATTGGTCCAATTTCACAACAGTCTTACTAAGTCATCTAGATTTAATATCCCTAATTTGATAATGAGAAAACAGAGACACTACGGAGTTAAGTCACCTTGAAGACATTACATGGTAAATCAATAGCCAAAACTAGATAATCACCTCTGAAACAGCTCAACAAAATTCATTTTGAATTGCTTCCAGGCCCTAACATTCTGATCAGCAGATGAATTAAAAAGGAAGAAAAATAAAACAACATAAAGCTCTTTGCTTCGATTTATAACATCATCTATCTTACCAAAAAGTGATTTTGACAAACTGCTTACTGGTCCTGCCCAATTTTTGCCTTTATTGTACAAGGACAAAAAAAAATTTCCTCCCAAGGACAGAGAATCAAATATGAAAAGAGAAAAATTAAATCATGTACACATTTATCAAATGTTTATTTTCATAATCCTGTCACTCATTTCTTTGAAATAAATGTTAAGTAAGCACTCTTGCAATGGAATTATTAAAAGCTACTTACCCGTATCCAGCCCGATAAGCTGAAAAGCCCAGCCATTCCAGACATTCTAAAAATTAAAATTAAAATAGAGAAATTAGTAATTACATAAAATATGATAAAAAACACAAAAATTGATGAATACCATATTCAGTAAAAAAAAATTAGTCTAATATATTTTTCTCTTTAGCTATCCTCTAAATAAGATGATTTTGTACAGTGGCAGAATCCAAATAAACATTATTGGCTGAGTCCTAATACATGACTATCTTCTACTTACACCATGAAAGCACCTCATGATATTTTAAACATCAAGTGAAAAATTACTTGCCTACTATCTCACAACTTATCTTTTATCTCATTAGGAAGGGCTAGAAAAGAGATAGCTTGAATGAAAGCTATAATAATAATGATAACAGCAACTACCCTTTTTCAAATATGTTATCTCATTTGGAATTTACAATAATTCTGTTAGGTAGATGCTGTTATTATTCTCATTTTGCAGATGAAGAAATTGAGACCAAGATGAACTGACTTGCCTAACCACATGGCTAGTAAGTGTCCAAGGTAGGATTCAAATCTAAACCTTCCCAAATCAGAGTCTAAATCCCAATTCCACTATGCCACCTCACTGCCAACTTTACACTGGTGATATCAACTTGATAAGGTATCCCCCAACTTTCTCTCAGATATGTATACCCATTTCAATTTTCAAACCTAAGTCAATTTCCAATCTAAATTGTTAGTTATATTTTTTTCTGCAAATAGTGTTTTAATTTAGCAGGGAGGTGGGGTGGAACAAACATTTATATGATACCTAGATTCTTGGCAAAGATTGTTTAAACAAAAGTATACAATGAAGTTGAAAAATAAAACCCTAGTTAGTTCAAACATCAAAGGCCCATTATAAAGTACTTCTATATTTAATGAATTTAATTGGCCCATGAATCAAAGTATGTCATATGTTTGTAACTCTTACCATAAAATAAAGTCTATAAAATGAGTATCAGAAAGAAAGCTTGAAATGGATAAAAAGCTACACTGGGAAGCAGGAAGATTTAGATTTGAGTCTTGTTACTGATCTATTCTAGCTAAATGACCAAGAGAAAATCATTTTACTTCTGAATTCCCTAGTTAACTCTCTAAGTCCAAACATTATAGATGAGTTGCTAACCTGGTGTCAGGGTATAGAGTTCTCAAACCAATAAGGTCACAAGTCAGGGAAAAAAAAAACATAAACATAATTGGAGATTCAGCTTTGAAATGATTTTTACTTTCTCCTTCCCTGGTCCCATAAAACTAGTATAGTCTAACTGTGTAATCTTGATCTAATCATTTCTATGGTCTGAGCTTTAATGTCTGCATGTGTAAATTGGTGTTAACATCTGTTCTAACCTTGGGCAAACTGCTTGACAAATACACTCACGAACAAATAAAGACTAATAAAGCCAAATGTTTTGCAAATAAAATTGCTAAATATATAAAATGATATTGCTGTTACTTATAGTGCATATGATAGTGAAGTGAGTTACAAAATTTTTAATGTAATGTTTCTCTAGTCACAGAGAAGAAGAAAGTTTATATTATACTAAAGAAAAATATGAACCTGGATCTTTCCTACACAATGATTAACATACTTTTCAGTCATATCCAACTCTTCATGACCTCAGTGATTAATAAAGATTAGCTCTATTCAAAGAAATAGAAAATGTATTACATACATAAAATATCAAAAGTTATATACTCAGTAATTTATTCAGGGTTTGTTTCAATTTTAGTAAAGATATATTCAACATTGGTTTACTCTGTCACAGCAAAAAAATGATTCTTAATACTTTAATACTCTATATGGCTTGAATACTCCTTCCACTAAACAGTGTGGTAGAAGACTTAAGAGTCAAAGAATATGAATTTGAATTCCAAATGTTCCATTTCCTTCTCTTATAAGATTAGCCAAGTAAGGACTTCTCTAGGCTTCAATTACTTCAACTGCAAAATGCATGAGATAAACTAGAATACCTTTCAGATCCTTTCTAACACTAAAATTCATGAATTATGAACTTAATAGATGGAGCTGCTATGACTGAACACTTTATCACCCTTTGGCCAATTTGGTAATGAGGTTTTTAAGACATAGGTTGGTTCATGTACAACAGAAAGAATGGGACCATTTTTGAAGACTTCAATGCTCTAAGGGCTTGTGCTCCATTGCAAAATTCTTGAAAAAGCAGGATTACTTCCATATAATGGAAAGGGATAAGAGGACTTCAGAATAGGTATAGATAGCTAAAATTAACTATGAAGCTCTTTTCTAACTCTTAGACCAGGAAAACCTCACTGATTACTACATGGACTTTTAGTAATAGTTGTAGTAATAGTACTATTAGTAGTAGTAGTAGTAGTGCTGATAGTGGTAGTAGAAATAGTTATGTGTGATTATAATAATAATAACATGAGAAGAGTAGTAAGATAATAAGAATGTATATGGTACTTAGTTTGCAAAGCATTTTACATATAGAATTTTATGATAATACCCCATTTTATATATGAGGAACCTGAGACTGAGAAGGATCTAAAGCAAGATATGAACTGAGGTCTTCCTGATTCCAAGTCTGGCACTCTATTTACTATCTCAATAGATATCTTAAACTCCTATCAACTCTTTCAAAGAATATCTGTAGTAAAGAAAGATACATTACAGGTTTTAATTGATTTCATATGTCCAATTAACTCAAAAGTAAAAGAAACTGAAAATGGCCCACATATTTTATACAAAGAAGGTACTGTTAGCTTAACTTACTTCAAGATTTATAAATTCTAGGTTATATTAAATCAGCATAATAGAGACTATGTTTCTACAAGAAGGCCAAATAGGAATTTGAAAGGTTGCTGCAGTATACATACACTTGTTTCAGAAACAGCATGGAGTATTGTTTGCTGTCTATTCTCTGCTTGCACTTGTATAAACAAGAAATTCTGAATTTGGGAGCATAAAAAGCTAATTTGGTTCCCAATATATTTCTTATGTGAATTTATAATCATTTCTTTCAGTAAAAGTAAGCCAGAGTTTACGTAATAGAAGAGGGGGATTTCCATCCAGCCACAGGCTCAACTGCTTTCCACTTCTTCTCTAAGATGTAATCTTGAAGGTCTTTGAAGATCCCTGGGCCACGGTATCGGCGAAATATTCCATCCTTTGCACTACGAGTGTCACAGAAAATAAGCATCCATTAATAGTACAAATACATAGTACAATGAATATCATAAAGCAAAAATGAATTCTGCTTTCAATTCAGTTCTATTAAATACAATTTTATTTAGTCCTTACAGTACATGAAACACAAGAGTTGAAGCTGGAGATTCAAAGATTTATAATATATTTTCAGATATAACATCCTTAAGTGTGTGTGTATATATATATATATATACATATATATACACACATATATTCATATGCATATATACATAGTTCTGATCTTAAAAGAATTTATAGTTTAGTAGGTACATCTGTGAAATATAATAATAAAAAAGTTCAAAGAAAGAATTATCATACTCAAATTATAAATTTAAAAGTACCTATTATCTAATCTGATAAAAATGAAAGCTACCCGATTTTGAAATAAAGAAAGCTTATGCTAGAATTTTTATTAATCAATCATTATTCTTATCTAATTGAGTATATTGCCAATTATATAAAATTGATAAAAGATGTTTATATCCATATATATTATATATATATATATATTTAAATATGTTGATTGGCAGTATTTATATCCTTAATTTTCACATTTCCAAAATTAAATCTTTTGCCACTAACTGGCCCACATTTGAGAATTACTGCCAAAAGGAAGTATTCCTTTGGATATGGAAATTAAAAACAAAACAAAACCTGTAAGCTATGTTGATTTCAAGTGTTTTTAAAATCCACATAACAAATCCTGCACTACTCGTCATTATTAAATGGAATAGTGAATTGTTATTTATGAATCTGTCCAGCAATGATCACTGGAATGAGCTAATACACTCCTATGAATTCTTCTTTTCTTAAGGAGGAATAGGGAATTGGAAAACTCTAATGTTTCTAGGCTTTTCAATATATTTAACATGATGACCCAAGAATAAATTAGAGGATTTCTACAGCCTATATGTCTATGACTTGCTGCATAAAGCATAAGGAATTCTTATCATTTTTCAATAAGGGGTACTGGTTAAGTGGTATCATATCAAGTCCTGAGAAATGAAACTAAAAGTTAAAGTGTGTGATCTAAAATAGAGATCAAAAAGATTGAATTAATCTCCATGCAGAATAGAACAATGAAGAAATTATCAAATTGTATAAAATCCAGAGTAGAATAGCACAAAGCTCAACAAAAGATATTTGTATGAGATATACTGGGATTTGTTATTGACATTTTTATTGAGTGATCTCTGTTTATAAGGGAAGTGAACAGTTTTATTCCTCATTTGATATATAAACTTACTGAAAAATAGTTGGAAGTGTAGTGACAAAGAATCGGCCACTCAAACCTAAGGAAAATAAAAGAAACTACATGAAATCATATTTAGTAAGAAAACATCTTAATCACTTAGTTTTCAATTCTAAAAACAAAATCAAGAATTAACCAACTTTTCAAAATTGTATCTAATCATGATAGACTTTTTTAACAATAGATTTTTATTTTCAAAATTCATGCAAAGATAGTTTTCAACATGCACTTTTGCAAAACCGTGTTCTAAATTTTTCTCCTTCCCTTTCCCCTTTCATCCCTCCCCTAGACAGCAAGAAATCTAATATATTAAGCATGTCCAATTCTTCTATACATATTTCCACAATTGTCATGCTGCACAAGAAAAATCAGATCAAAAAGGAAAAATGAAAAAGAAAAAAACAAACAACAACAACAAAAAGGTGAAAAAACTATGTTGTGAACCACATTCAGTCCCTACAATTCTCTTTCTGGATGCAGATGGTTCTCTTCATCACAAATCTATTGGGATTGACCTGAATCTCCTTATTGTTGAAAAGAGCTACACATGATAGACTTTCAGTGTCCATTAACATAATAGTGTTAAGACGTGATTTAATTGTACACATTGTTATTTATCTATAATTTTTTTCTATTACTGTTATACACTGCTATCAAAATTTCTTATGTTCATGATTTTATATATATTTAACTGCTGATCACTAGTGATTCCAGGACTAGAAAGAAACTACGTCAATGATACTATTGATTCAATATTCTTATACTAATAGGTGGTATGTATAGTTTACAAAGTACTTTAAGTTATCTCATTTGAACTTCAAAACAACTTTGTGATTTAGGTAATGTTATAGATCAAGTAAGTCTTCAAATTCAATGTTCCTCATGCTTTCTATGGAGACTAAACAAGGGCATTTGTCAAGATAAAATGTTGTAACTGCTCCACTGAAAATTATTATTATTGTCTATTCTGTTTCACCCTCCCATTGATCCATATCTCCTACATAAAGAAATACATAATCCAGATCATTGATCACATCTTCTTTGAAATAAGTGTAGAGCACAAGTATAGATACACAAAAACATAGGGAATATTGAATGAAGAAAATAGTTGTCCCATTAAAAATCTCTGAAATATACTGTTAATGGCAATGAACTTAGTAAAAGAGGAATTTTAATTTAACTATCTATTCATTCAAAATAGATTTATTGAGTGCCTGTGATGAATTATAAACTACTATATAGAATATATGTAGTTGTATAAAACATAATGCCTAACTTACTCAAGAAAATTATGTTGTAATAGTGAAGATAAGACAGGCAATTGCTGGGATATGGGAGACAGGGATGACAATACAAGTCAGTAAGTATGTGATAAATGTGATGGTGTATCATTGTTTTTGAACAGAAGAATGACAAGGTAAAAGCAGTGTAAGATTAATTAGGTACTACCAAAAAAAAGATAAACTGAAATTGAGGAAAATACTGTCTGGGAAGTCAGAAGGAAGGCTGGAAGGCTATTTAACAAAATGAACTACTGCCATCATCAAGCATGAGACCATGAAGTCATAACACCCAACCAATATTGACAGGGTTCAAGTTAATTTTTGAAGACAAAGGCCTCATCAAACTTGTAAATAGCAAAAATATGAGAGGAAAGACTAACACATTTGATTGAGGGAAGATCCAAAAATCTTAACAAGACAAAACAGTGGATTGTTTCTACAAAATATATTGCATGATGACATGATGGTATACTTAGAGAACCCTAGAGACTCAACTAAAAAACTACTAGAAACAATTCACAACTTCAGCAAAGTGGCAGGATTCAAAATTAATCCACATAAATCATCAGCATTTTTATATATTACCAACAAAGTTCAGCATCAAGAGATGCAAAAAGAAATTCCATTCCAAATAGCAGATGATAGGATAAAATATTTGGGAATCTATCTGCCAAGGAAAAGTCAGAAACTATACGAACTAAATTACAAAACACTTTCCACACAAATAAAATCAGACCTAATCAATTAGAAGAATATTAAGTGCTCATGGGTAGGCAGAGCAAACATAATAAAAATGACAATACTACCCAAATTAATCTACTTATTTAGTGCCATACCAATCAAACTCCCAAGAAATTATTTT
>JAJPUD010012115.1:28829-50934 GCA_023553655.1 Myrmecobius fasciatus
TTCTTTTTTTTTCTTGTAGATAGGATTTTTCTTGCATAACTTCTCAAGCATTTCAACATTATTAACATGTAGTGGACTTCCTGCCATCTAGGGGAGGGGAGAGGACTGGGGGTAAAATTTGTAATGGAAAGCTTTGTAAAGATCAATGTTGGGGAACTACCCATATATATGTTATACAAATAAAAAGCTTTAATAAAAAAAATACATTGCATAAGGATAAATGAGAAATTGGATACTTGGTTTTAAAGAATTAATGTTACAGGAACAAGATAGATACAATGGCTAGATAGTATTTCATCTGAAATCTAAGTATTTTAACAGAACACTAAATCAATAATATGACATAGCAGCCAGAAACAATAAGGTGATCTTAGGTTATAAGAATGGCAGTGCATTCAGAAGAAAACAAGTAAAACATTTACAGTACTCAGCTCTGATCAGACTATAGTGAAATATTATGCTTAGTTCTAGTATTACATTTTAGTAAACATATCAAATAATAAGCAGAAGTGCATCCATGGGAAGTCCAGCATGGTGAAGGACCTTGAGATAATGCTCTATGGAAAATGGTTGAAGGAACTGGGGATGTTTGACCTAGAGAAGACTTAGGAATAGGGAATAGAGCATGGTAAGTGTCTTTAAATATCTGATGAGGTGCCACATAAAAAAGGAAAGAGGTGTGTTCTGTTTGGCCTCAAAAATTTCCATAGTGAGTAGAAATTGCAAAAAGCAAATTTTAACTTGATATAAATAAAACCTTCTTAACAAGAGTTACCTACAAATGAAAGTGAGTGGCTGGGGGAATATTGGGATTTGCCCCACTTTAAGTCTTCAAAATAAGGCTAGAGTTATTATTTTCTAGGGATTTCTGTAGAAGGATTAAAGTAGATACTCTATGAATATCATTCCCAATCTGAAGTTTTATGATTGCATGTCACTATACTGTCCAAAAACCCGTCAGCAGTTCTTTACTACCTGTGAACAATGTCCAATTATGCTTCACTTGCCTTTGGGCAAGTATGGTGGAGTTCATAGACCCTTTCTAGAATTAAGTTTCTAACTGAATAAAAATATAAAAGACTAAAAGTGAAACTAATTATATTAAACATGATTATTAAAAAAAAAAGTCCACAGACCACAGATTAAGGATCCCTATCTCTATTTAACTATAGGAAAGATACTCTTTATCTTTCTAACTTTTCCCAAATTTAACATCATACCTAGAAAAAATTTAGTAAATGTCTCTTAGATGAATCTTTGAACTGCCTCTACTTTTAATGCTAATAGAATAATATCTCTTTGGAGCATTATTGAAAAAAAGAAAAGAAGGCTAAAATGGTTCAATTGTTCTTAATGTCAGTCCAGAAAGGAAGTGTTTTCTAAAGTTTTACACTTATTTGCAATTATATCCCTGGAACCTGAAAGCAAAATTACGTATTAACTGTCTCCAATTGGTCATGAGCAATGTTTAATTTATGAACAAGTTATGTTCTGAAAGTCACTGTCAATTTTTTTCAAATTCAAAGCACATTTCCCTACAGAATCAATGTTGTTAAATAATGTTCAATTAAAAAAACCTACAATACTATTGCAATAGTAATAATAGTAATAAAACAAATGGATAAGAGACTAGAACTGTGATCTTATTGGTACAGGGAACTCAAAGGTGAGGAAATGCCCTCTACCAATGTTGAGCTGCATCTTCTCTGACAATTCTAATCATAGAGATTCCTAGTCTGGGTAACTACTCTAATACTACCACCACCACCATAAAAATTAGTTTTGGCAAGGAAAAGAAAACCTTAGGAAAGGACATTAACATTGCAAAATATGAGCAAAAATATATGGGGAGAGAGGAGAGAAAATAAGTCTGTATGGTAGGTTGAAAAGTAATATTGATTGGGGCAGCTAGGTGGCGCAGTGGATAGAGCACCAGCCCTGAAGTCAGGAAGACCTCAGTTCAAATCTGGTCTCAGACACTTAACATTCCCTAGCTGTGTGACCCTGGGCAAGTCACTTAACCCCAATTGCCTCAGCAAAAAAAAAAAAAAAAAAAAAAAAGTAATATTGATTATTCTTACTCTTACCTACCTAGGCTTGCAGGAACAGTATATTGTGATCTAAGGAAATTTTTTCCAGATAGTTTCTGGCAGTCCTATGCTCAGTGCTCCTGAAAGACCTAAGGATTTAAAAAGGATCCAAGATACTTGCTAATAAGCATAATCTTATGTCCAATCCTCATTTGTCCTACCACACTCCAGTCTCTCTTAACAGCAAATCAATACATCCATTGCTGAATTCTGCTATATTTATTCAATGAATCAATTACCTTCCAATAGAGCTTTATATACATGTACAGTTTTTATATTTCTACCTATATCTTAGAGGCTTTTCAAAACTCTAAGTGTAACTAAACTTGGCAAATCATACAACCTTTATGGAGCTGTTTCATCATCTATAAATAAGGGGACTGGATTACATGATCACTTCAGCCTCTAATATTTAACAAACAAATTCTACTCAGAGCTATCACTAGGGTGGGGTAATGCAAATTTGTCCCAGGGAGCCTAAATTTCTAAATCACTGATAGTACACATTCCTTCTATAGCTTGAAATAAGTGAATTTGCATTTGGCAAAAACAATTCGTTTGAATAAGAGCATCTCATTTGGTAGCATTTCTGCATCCCATCAGTGACAAACTATCAGCAGCTTAGCATTATCATGGCATCTCTGTCTTCCCTTGCCCCATGAGGTGATAGTTCACGGTGCTCTGTCCCCAAATGAATTTCTCTCGCTTTAAAACTCTGATTTTATAAATAATTGTTAAATATGAACTCACAGTTACTTCTTCAAAGCAAGACCAGTATCTAATATACATAGCATTAAATGGTGTTTGGTGCTAACACCGATAACTGTGGGCTAAAACTTTTTAAATTTACAATAGAATTTGGGAGAAGTACCTAATCTCAAAAATTTAGATTTCACCTCCCTTCAAATGGCTTTCTCTCAAATTACCAATGATTTTTAAACCTCAAAACTCAGTGATCCTAGATTCTTCCCTCTGTCTCAGATCCCTATAATCCACCTAGTCAGTTACTGAATTTCTTGTTAATTCTATGCAACTTTTTTTCCAAATCTCTATATTTTCCTAAATTCAATATCTTCTCTCCACTAATACAGCTATAAAGTCTTTTTAGCTCTTGCCTCTATATTATACAATAGTCTCCTAATTGATCTCCCTCTTTAGTCTCTCTCATCTAATATATCCTTCACATGACTACCTAAATAATTATCCCAAGTATGACCATTTCAAAACCACCTCAAAAATCTTCAAAAGCTCTCCTGGTACTTCAGGGCTTCCGTAAGCAAGCTCTATCTTCTAGCTTTATTTTATGCAATTCTTCCTCATGAATTTTATCCTGTAGCCCAAAAGTCCTACTTGCTGAATATTCCACCTACCTAATTCCAAGCATCTGTACAAGCTGGTCCTCCCAGCCTAGATTACTTTCCTTCCTCATCCATGTCTGAAAATTCTACAAGGTTCAGTTCAGGTGTCTCCTAATCTGTAATGGATGTTTTTCTTAATCTAATACTTCATCCCAAATTTCCTTTCTAATACACTCATTTGTATCCTTGGATTTATTCCAGATGGATAAAACAGACACTGCTTCAGACCAAGGATCTGATCATTTTTGTTGTTGTTTTAATTTGTATACCTCAAATCTAGAGAAGTGTTTGGCACATGGTAGTTTCTTAATATATGTTTGCTAGATTTAATTAACTAACCTTACATTTAGCAAACCTTTTTTTTTTTTCCCCCTCTTCACAAAATCACTTTCTGTTTCTGTGGCTACTGGCACAATTATGTGCCTAAAACAATTGCAGCCCATCAGTTTTCTTTGCTTAGTAATAAAGATTATTCTGGTTACTAACTAATGAGATAAGAGGGTAAATAAACTTTTAAATTCCTTTTATCTTATCATGTATTGTTTATTGTCTAATAATTTGGTCCTTTAATAACTTGCACCTGAAATCAGGCTATTTAAAACCATATAGTTCAGGGTTGATAACTTTCTGGACAACTGCATTTTGAAAATAGATTTTGCTTTCTAACAACAATGAGATAACAGCTGTTCCCATTCATTTTAAAAACTGAATTATTACTCAAGGCAATTATCTGTAATTGCCTTCAAAAAGAAGAAAAGCATGATCAACTGAAAAAATAATGTATATAAAAATAATCTTTTTTACATACCTGAAAACTTTTACTCTGAAATGGCTTTAATGAATTTGAAAGAAAGTATAAATGTATAAATGTGCATATGTGTATAAATTATGTTTACATATATTTACATGTATATATTTACATGTATATATTCCTCTTTATATAGAAATCATTTTTAGTTCTGTACCTACATATAATATATAGATATGTCTATATTAATATTGAGACAAAGAGATTTTGTGTGTCTCCATTTGGATTTTTAAAAATACAACTGGAAAAAAAGATATATTTTTCAAAAGCCTTTAAACAAAATCCAAATATTTTACCAGAAGTAATAAAAACAGAAATATCTAATAAGAAATCACAAAAAAGTAATATATCAAGCTAATCTCTATAAAAGTTCTTTTCTTTAGAAAAGCTTTGAATACATCCTAGCTAGAAACAATGAATATTTCCATATTTAAATAACCTGAAGAAATTTACAAAACAAAACAAAACAAAACAAAAAAAACTACCAACCAAACACATTGTCTTCTTGGTGTTTCTTAATACGTAAAACTTTCGGAAATAAAGGTGATTTGCATGTAATCACTTTATATTTCACCTTTAGTCTCTCTACAAATTCTTCTAACTGCCACGAGTTAATCTAAGAAGAGTTGGGGAGGAGATGAAATGCCAGTCAATACTGGTAAAAATTATTAAAATAAAAAAAAAACTGAAATACATTCATTACTTTAAAATGATAGCATTTACTATTTTATTTATACATATATTATAAAGGATAACATTTCAAATGAAGTTAAGTTTTTGAGATTAAAAAACAATCATTTATCTTAAAAAGCTGTCTTTTAACTTTATATTTAGCTATTTTCCCTCAGCTTTGTGTCCAATGTTTTTCAATGGCATAGACTTTAAATTTTTTTATCCTGTGGATGGTAAATGCAACTTATAATTTTATAGAATACATTCCAAAAATGGAAAAGAAAGATGTCCAAAATATGAACACAAAACATTAAATATTTGATTAATTTTTAACAACACTTAATTTTCAATATTGTTGTTCAATCATGTCAAGACTCTTCATGATCCCATTTGAAATTTCCTAGGCAAAGAACCTGGAATGGTTTGTCATTTCCTTCTCCAACTCATTTTACAGAGGAATTGAGGCAAATGGGGTTAAATAATTTGCCCAGGGTCATATAGATAGTAAG
Organism: Myrmecobius fasciatus; assembly: GCA_023553655.1. Classification (NCBI taxonomy): domain Eukaryota; kingdom Metazoa; phylum Chordata; class Mammalia; order Dasyuromorphia; family Myrmecobiidae; genus Myrmecobius; species Myrmecobius fasciatus. The sequence continues at coordinate 34,267 of JAJPUD010012115.1, forward strand.
TAAATAAGACCACATTTGAATTTAGATCTTCCTAACTCCAGGTTTATTGCTCTATTCACTGTATCACCTAGCTGCTCATCATCTCTCAATATCATCTTGCTAACAAAACTCTCTTTTGTAGACAAGCAGAGTTATATACAATCGTATCTGATAGCACAGGACTATCTGTACCTATTGTAGCTCATCTCTCAACTGACAGAAATGAGGTATGTTTTATTATCATAAAAATTTGGCATTACACACAATATACTTTTCTGATCATTATGTATTTATGCCTGTCCTGAGTATATGGAAAATACCACCTTACCAGAGTGATAATAAAAATGTTTAGACACCATGGAAAGAAACAATATTTTTAATTCTTTTCACAATATAAATAGATCCTTTGGGGGAAAAAGTACTCAACAGTGCTCTGAAGTACAAAAATACAAACTTAATGACATCTTCCTCCTTTATTATTCCTACTTATATCATCATATACTGTCTGTGTTTTTTAAAACATAATTTTTAAAATCATATAGTTATGGTTCATTTAATTCTGAAAATACTTCCTAAAAGTAAATTTGAAGACTTCGAGAGAGCTCCAAGGCATTATTTATTCACTAAACAAGTTTTATAAAAACATTATGTGCAAGGCTCTGAGGATACCAAGTCATTACCTAATGAAACTGTCCATTTAAGTTTGGGATAGCTTTCATTGTTCCAAAAGCCCCTCTTCCCCATATGTCCCTCTCCTAGTCCTGAACTAGTCCTGCCTCTCTGCCTTCAGAGGTTAAGAAGAATAGAACAGTCTGATTGTACTACACTGCATCTCTTCAAGTGTTTGAAGGTAGCTGCCAAATCTCTCCTCATCTTTTCTTTTCCAGATTAAACAGTCTTAGTTCATTTAACCATTCCATGGCTTTGAGTCCCCTCGTTAACCTGACAGCACTATGCTCAACTTTGTCAGTATCCTTTTTAAACAAGATTGGATTCAAAATAATAGGGTTTTTTTTAATCACTTCCTCTAATTTTTGAAAAAAACAAAAACTGTCATCAAAAGTAAAGTGAAAATTTATCAATTCCTCTTGCAGAGAAACTCAAGCAGAGGCCCAGATGGATAGTTGGCATCCTCAATCACTTCTATAAAATGCCTCAATGCCATTTTTGTGATGTTTCCAGAAACCATCATCCATTTTATCCTTTACACCAATCAATTTATATCATATAGTCCCACCACAATAGTGCTTTTGTTTCTCTCAACTGATCCTCATTTAAATGTTTTCATTTAAAGTACTTTCCAATTTTAAAAAGTCTGTGTTTTCCAATTATCTTTAAGTAATCTTTATTTGTATGTTTACCAGCATCTTAACCTGAATAAATTGTAAAGTAAATTTATATATCAATTTCCTTTCATTAATTCCACATTTTTTATTAACAACACTATTTCTCTCTCAATTGGGCATAAAAGCTTCAAGTTACCTTTGATAGCTCCTTCTTCTTTATACCTTCTAAGTTAAATCTCTTGTATTTTTTAATCAGTGGCATCCTTTTTTCTTCATCTTAATAACACCACTCTCATCCCAGTCCTTATTATCTTCTTTGTTTGTTTTTGTTTGGTTTTTTTGTTTTTTGTTTTTTGTTTTTTATCATTGCAGGGGCCTCCTCACCTAGCTAGGAATTAGTTTGCAGCAGTGTTTCTGGATGTTGGCACAACTTAAACTGCATATTGAATCAGTTAACTGTACTTTTATTTTGTATTGCTTTTCAAGTAGTTTTAAATATAATTTCATTTCTTCAATTAGGTGGCAAATTCTTTTTCCATTCCCACATAACAGAACAGAATGTAAGGTATATAGTAAGTGTTCAATAGAGGGTTAATTGATATATGATCATTCCTAATATTTTTTATAAAATAATATAGATCTACTAGGATTTGATGACCATTAAGAATCTTTTTACCAATGTACATCAGCAACAAGACTGACAGTCTTACTGAGTTTGGGGGCACTGACGAATAACTTGTGCAGAAACACATAAATAATATTAGAAGTAAGACGACTTATACCCAGGTCTTTCTGACTCCAAAGCTACATCTCTATCAACAAAGTCATTAGTTGTTTATATCTCTGTTACAGAAATACAATACAATTTGTGCCTTAGAGTCTTGTGTTTTTATATGATTATATGTGAATGCTTCACATGAACTCAGCACAGCATGGAAATTACTCTGGATTCTAACAGATTATGCTAGTAGAGCACAAGTTGGAAAGGCTTCTAGTTAAAAAGTAGTGATGCAACAATGATAAGTGTGGAAATGTGTATACATATATTCGATCTGTCAAGTATTTTAACATAATTAACATGTAGTGGATATCCTGCTATCTAGGGGAGGGGTGGGGAGTTGGGGGGAAAAATTTGTAACAGAAAGATATGTAAGGGTTAATGTTGAAGAATTACCCATATATGTGTTTTGCAAATAAAATAAAATTAAAAATAAAAAAATAAAATAAAATAAAATCTAAAAAAAAAAAAAGTAGTGATGAATTGAAGGGTTTTGGGGATTTTTCCCCATGAGAACCTATCTAGAGAGACGCATTATCATGTTAGGTATAAAGTTGGTTTTGAGTCACTCCTCTAAAATTATGCTGTAGGTGATAGAGTTATTATTTATATCACTGAAGGGAAGACTCTAATGAAATCCATTTCTTTTCAATAATAAGCACTTTCTACCCTTCCATTCAAAGGTTTAACAGACAATACGAACTGGAAGGAACTCTAGCAACCATACAAATTAATGAGGAACTGACCAAGAATTCTTTATACCATATCCATAACATATAATCATTTAGCCATTATTTACCCACTAATGAGTAGAACTTACTACTTATTTGAAAGGAGCTTGGCCCATTGTTAGATATCTCTAATTATTAGAAACATTTCCCTTATATGTACTCTGAATTTACCTATCTAAAATTTCTCCCCATTGTCATTAGTTCTGTCTTCTTGCTTCAAGAAGAGCAAGTTTATTCAATTTAATAAACATTCTCTAAGAACCTACCATTGAACCTTCCTCTCTAAAATGAGTGCCTGAACTAAATAACATTTAAGAGGTTTTCTAGTTCTATGATATTATAATTCTTTAATCCACAGATGTGCTGGTATATATTTAATAACCAGCTCTTGGGGATAGAGGGTAGGAGAGAATACACACACAAAAAAAAACCACAAAGATGTACATACATTTTAAAAGTTAGCTTTCATTATTATCACTTTCTCCAGGATTTTCATAAATCTAGGCAATCAACATAGGCACTGCTTATATAAAGATCTAGTGAAGGGAAATGAGGAGGAATGGTCAAATATATAGAAGTACTAATGAAAGCAAGATCACAAAAACCTAGTAGAGAAAGAAGGGGATCAAGGAGAAGAGAATGTTCAACAGTGTCTAAAGCTATATGTAGAGAGGTAAGATAATGTAGACTGAGAAAAAACCACTATGTTGGGAATAGAGATCATTAATAACTTTGGAGATACTAGCTTCAGTTGAATGATGAGGTTAGAAGCTAGACTACATAAAGAGTGAGAAGAATGGAAGTGGAGGTTCTAATTTGGGATGGTGTTTTCAAGGAGCTTAGGCACATAACTAGAAGAAAAATATAATATGAAAAGAATCAGATTAAGTGAGAGTTGTTTTAAGAAAAGGAGAAATATATTTATAATTTTAGGCAGCAAAGAAACACCTAGTAGTGAGTCATTGAAGATTAATGAGAGAGCAGAGACGATAGAGGGCTATCTGATGAGGAAGATGGAATCTAATGGAATCACATGTGTATGCAGAGGGATCTACCTTGGCAAAGAGGCAGGCCAATGCTTCATGAGAGAAATAAGTGATTGAGGAGATAAGGAGAGAATCTATGTGAAGGTTATGAGATGAAGAAGGAGAAAAAGAATTTTCTGCAAATGGACTCAAATTTTTCAATGAATCATAAGGCTATAAATTCAGATAAGAGGTTTGAGGAAGAGTAGAAGTTTCAGAAGGGATAAAAACGTTTGGAAAAATGGAATAATGTGATGAGTCAATCAATTAAGAAGGTGTAAAAAGAGCTACTTCAGAGTAAATAATAGAAATCTGTATAGACCCCAAAAGTATAGTTTCATCCTTTTCTCCAATTTCATTTCAGTAGCATGTAAATAAGATGAAAATCAGGGGATGATGGAATTAATCCAAAGACTAGGTTTGGGAAGGTGTGATGTGGTTCACAATGGGGTCAAGCTAGGGAAGAGAAGAAAAAGCCAGGGAGATGGACTGGGAAGGGACTAAAGGGTTAAGGGACTGTGGGAGATGACCATGACAAAGAACAGGGTTAGGGATTATAAAGAAAAGGGGAAAATTAAATGATAAAAGATTATGACTGGATTAAGGAATTTTAGAGTTTAAGAACTTGTAAGTGGAATATTTATGAGTGATGGTAAGATTATCTCTATATGTATATATGGGAGAATAGAAGTATAGGTCGCAGGGAATGAATAAATTTAGGAATTAGGAAGATAGTGTGTGAGAAAGTATTGGGATGTGTGATGAAATCCCCCAGTATGAGAGTAGGACTTTAAAAGGAGAATATGAGCCAAAAAGTAACAAAACTTGTTGAGGAAGGAAGAAGAACGTCCTGGAAAATTGGTAGATAACAGCTAACCAGGATTTCAACTGAGTAATAAATACTGATTGAATGAACTTCAAAGGTTCAAAACCTTTCACATTATGTTCTAGCTTTATCTTTTCCAGGCACATTACACCTTCCTCCCTTTCTGGCATTTGACATTCTAACCAAGTTGGTAAACTATTTTCTAAGTCTGTAATGCATTCCTTTTTCACCTTTGATTTTCTAAATCTGTATCTTCCTTCAAAGCTCAGTCCATGCCACCTGGTACATGAAGCTTTTCCTGATTGCTTTCTGTATATTTTCTATTTGTTTCTTTATATGTGTCTGAAACAAGTCTTAGACCCAAATATTCTTGGTTTTGAGAACACCTCTCCACCTCCATACTAATGAAGTGACGATTGCAATATTTACCCTACCCTTAGTTTATCTATGTCTATGTTGTCTCCTTTACCCAACATGAGTATAAGCTCCTTATAAGTGATGACCATATCTCAAAAAATTAAGAATTAAAAGGGTCAGGAAAAAGTTATTATAGAAGGTAGAATTTTAGCTAGAATTTAAATGAAACCAGAGAAGCCACTGGGTAGTGATGGGAGAAAAGGGAAGGGGAAAGAAGGAGGAGGAGATAACATTCCAGACACAAATAGAAGTTAAAATGCCAGGAAATGGGAGACAGAGCCTCTTATATATGGAATAGCAAAGAAGCCAGTGTCCCTGGATTTAAGAGCATGAAAAGCCTATAAAAGAAAGGTGTAAGAAGATTGGAAAGTATTAAAAATAATTCTATTTAGGTGTAATTGTAAAAAAAATCAAATGTAAACAAATAAAGACTGAAAAGGAAGATGGGAGATTATGAAGTGTTTAAGTATCAGACAGCAGATGTTACAATTAATCCTGAGGGTTAAGAGAGAATCACTAGTGCTTACTGAGTAGGGTAGTAACATGGTAGGACCTAGACTTTAGGAAAAACACTTTGGTGGCTGGAGTGGGAATAGCCTTGTGGCAAATAGACCAACCACCAAGCTACTATAATAATAAAGAGTGAGGAGATGAAGGTCTGTACCAGGATGGTGGTGGTTATCATAGGAGAGATGAGGGCTCATTTGAGAAGTAAAATTACCAAGCCTTGGCAGCAGATTGGATGTGGGGAGTGAGAGTTAGTAATTAAGGATAAGCCCTGGGGGACTGCAAAAATGGTGGTGCTCTTGACAGTAAGAGGGAAATATGGAAGGAGGGAAGTTTTAGTAGAAAAAGATGAGTTCAATTTTTGTACAATATAGAGTTGATAATGAAATCAATGAGAGATGATAAGTTCCCAAGTGAATTGGTAAGACAAAGACAAGAAGGTCTTAGGACAAAATCCTGTGGACCACCTATGGCTAAAAGGAGTGACCTGGATGAAGATGTAACAAAAAGAGACTGAGGAGTGGTTATGTAACCAGAATAAGGAGAATCAGGAGAGAGTGGTATCCCCAAAAACCTAGAACTAAGAGAACATCAAGGAGAGGAGAGTGAAAAGACTACAGAGTTAAAGGAGAAAAAGGATGGCTGTTGAATTTGGTACTTAAGAGATCACTGGTAACACTGGAGAGATCAGGTTCACTTAAATGATGAGTTCGGAAGCCTGATTATAGAGAATTAAGAAAATGAGAGGAAAGTTAAGAAAGGAGAAAAATGAGGAAGAAAGTGGAGGCTCCTATTGTAAATGGCCTCCTCAAGAAATTTAGTCCTAAAAGGCAGAAAGCATACAGGATAATAGTGTAGATGGAAGAATCAAATCAGTAGGTTTTGAGGATGGGGTATGTTTGTAAGCAGTAGACAATCAAGTAGTCAACAGGAAGAAATAGACTATGACAAAAAGGGGATGATAGAGGAGACAATCTGTTGGTGGAGACAGGATAGAATAGAATCACTGTGCAAGTGGAGGAGTTTACCTGTTCTAGATATTTGTAAGAACAAGGAGAAAACTACAAATCAACAATTCTTAGTCAAAGCACGTAAAATATTAACACTGAGTCTTCAGAATTTCAAAGTAATGGTAACATTCTTAGTAAACACATAATTTATTGTTAAAATCATCTCACTCCCAGATAAGAGCTCAGAATCATGCTGAAGCATACGACTGGTATTAAGTGAATATTAAATGAAATCAATAAGACTGTCAAAATCAGCTCAAGCAATCCTTTGGATTATTACATAACAGTAAGCCCATTTAAAAACTAATATTGGAAAATTTAAGTCATGATAAATGCCAACCCTGGAAGAGTGAAAGGTAATGTCAGGCGTATTATATTTCTCTAGTCAGCTCTAAAATTGTATTCTCTGCCCTTTAATAATTATTCCCTCAAAATGTAACGGGAGCAATGACTCTCCCTGCACATTTAAAGTATCAACCACTCTAAAAAGAGAAAGTATTATTTGAAGTTGTAGTTTTAGGGTTTTAAAATGGATTGAGGTCTGAGTAGAGAGTCAACTTCAACAACAAAAAAAGCTTTATGTGTTTTGATATAGAAAGCTTACATGCACTTAGGTCAATCAAAGATTTAGAGAAGCCTATTCAGAAATTTTAAAGGAAAATCTTCCCTCCCTTATTTCCTAATGAGTTAGCAGGAAAAAAAAAAAAGATATGAGGAGTGAAGAGGAGATTGAGATAGTGGGAGAACAAGAGAACAGGAAAGAAAAAATGAAAAGGAAGACGAGGAAAATAAAGTTGAAAAGCAAAGTAGAAGAGAAGTATTTGTAGAGTCATTTGCAAAGTCAATGTATCAAGTGGCTTGTTTTATCACAAAAGAAAATCCTATGAAAAGTAGTTTTTTTCTGCCATTAAAACAGGCATATATATGTCCATTTTACCTTCCTTTGAGAAAAAACAAAACAGTAACAAGTTACCCCCAGCTGCTAGTACTTTGTCATTAAAAGTTATCTTCTCTATTTTCTATGTCTTCTATATATAATCTATATGTAAATGTTCAGAATATAAGCTCTTTTATCTAAGGGGTAGGGGAAGTTTACTCTATGGTGTTACAGGCCTGTTCCTCCAACTGTCATTTCTCTTATTTAAGCTCTGTTTTATGTTTATCCTCTGTATCCTTTTAGAAAAACATCTCTTAATTGAGTCAATTTAATAAGAATAAAAATCATTATTTAACTGATAAATGGTCAAAGGATATGAATAATTTTCAGATGAAAAAATTAAAGTCATTAATAGTCATATGAAAAAATGTTCTAAATCACTATTTATTAAAGAAATTGCAAATTAAGACATCTGAGGTACCACTTCAGTCACTGGGGTACTCTAAGATTGGCTAAGATGTCAGGAAAAGATAATGATGAATGTTAGAGGGGATGTGGTAAAACTGAAACATTCATGCATTGTTGGTAGAGTTGTGAACTGATCCAACCATTCTAGAGAACAATAGGAACTATGCCCAAAGGGCTACCAAATTGTGGATATTCTTTGATCCAGCAGTATCATTATTGGGTCTGTATCTCAAAGAGATGATAAAACAGGAGAAAGGATCCACATGGGCAAAAATGTTTGTAGCAGATCTTTTGTGGTGGCATGAAACTGGAAATTGAGTGATGCCCATCAATTGGGGAATGGCTGAATAAAGTATGGTATATGAATATGATGGAATATTATTGTTCTACAAGAAATGATGAGCAGCCTGAGTTCAGAAGAGCCTGGAAAGACTTACATGAACATCATGATGTTGAGTGAAATGGAACAGAATGAATAGTAGATGTATATAGTAACATCAAGATTATCAACTATGTTAATATACTGTAATGAACTTGGCTCTTTTCATCAATCTGATGATTCAAGACAATTCCAACACACTTGGTTTGAAAAATGCACCATCCAGAGAAACGCAAATTAAGACAACTCTGAGGTACCACCACATACTTGTCAGATTGGCTAAGATGACAGGAAAAAATAATGATGAATGTTGGAGGGGATGTGGGAAAACTGGGACGTTGATACATTGTTGGTGGAACTGTGAACAGATCCAACCATTCTGGAGAGCAATTTGGAACTATGCTCAAAAAGTTATCAAACTGTGCATACCCTTTGACCCAGCAGTGTTTCTCTTGGACCTATACCCCAAAAGAGATTTTAAAGGAAAGGGACCCATATATGCAAAAATGTTTGTGGCAGCCCTTTTTGTAGTGGCTAGAAACTGGAAATTGAATGGATGCCCATCAATTGGAGAATGGCTGAATAAAATATGGCATATGAATGTCATGAATATTATTGTTCTGTAACAAACGACCAGCAGGATGATTTCAGAGAGGCCTGGATCATGAACTGATGCTGAGCCAAGTGAGCAGAACCAGGAGATCATTATACACAGCAACAACAAGACCATATGATGATCAATTCTGATGGATATGGTTCTCTTCAACAATGAGATGTTTCAAACCAGTTCCAATTGTTCAGTGATGAAGAAAGCCATACACACCCAGGGGGAGACCTCTGAGATCTGAGTGTGGACCACAATGTAGCATTTTCACAATCTCTATTGATGTTTGCTTGCATTATATTTTCCTTCTAAGGTTTTTTTTTTCCCCTCTTTTTCTTGTCAATGCGATTTTTCTTGTATAGCAAGATAACTGTATAAATATGTATACACATATTTGATTTGTCAAGTATTTTAACATAATTAACACGTATTAGACTTCCTGCCCTCTAGGGGAAGGGTTGGGGGAAGGAGGGAAAAATTTGTAACAGAAAACTTTGCAAGGGTCAATGTTAAAAAATTACCCATGCACATGTTTTGCAAATAAAGCTTTAATTAAAAAAAAAAAAAAAAAGCATCATCAGCATCTAGAGAGAGAACTGTGGAGACTGAATGTGGCTCAAAGCATAATATTTTAATCTCTTTTTCTTTGCTTTTTCTTTCTTCTTGAATTTTTCCCTTTTGTTCTTATTTTTTTCTTACATAACATGACAAGCATGGAAATATGTTTAAAAGGATTGGACATGTTTAACCTATATCAGATTGCTTGCTTCCTTGGGGAGAAAGGAAAAAAATTTCTAACACAAAGTTTTACAAAAATGAATGCTGAAAACTATCTTTACATGTATTTGGAAAAACAAAATACTATTGAGAAAACAAAAATGAAATATCTTTTAATGAGTTCTGACTATAGTTATTTTGTTGTTATTTTAACCCCATCAGTATATGTTTTTCTAGTTTTCTCTTCAGGGAGGACTAACACCTCTGGTGTTAGAGCTTAATGAACCCTTTTCAAGGCTACTCATCCACCTTTAATATCCACTCTTCACTCTACTCTCACCTAGGATTCCAAGAAGCTATAGCAGGAAGAGCAGCCACAACCCAATAAACCATCTTGGAAGAGGCTAAGCCAGAATGAAAGTAAGCAACAGGCCTCAAATCCATCACTGGTTTAGGGGGATGCCTACCCCAAATACATGAAAACTTCCCCTGACAATATAGGCAAATGAGAACTATTTGTTCCAACAGTCATGAAGGTGGCTGAAGCACGCACTGTGGAGCACTCAGAGCTTGGTCAAATAAAGGGTACACTAAGGTCATCCACTACATTCTAGGTCACCATGAGTGGTTCCAATGTTTTTCCTGACACTGTACTTTAATGATTCTGGAAGAGTGAGACTAAATGCTTTGCACAACTCTACCTCATTTAAATCTAATTCATGCACAAGTCAAAACTTGTAATGTCATTGGTCCACTTCAAAAATGAAGGATGAACAAAAGCAATATTTCCTCCTCAGGTTGTTTTTTGTTTGTTTGTTTGTTTTGCTTCAATCACAGAATCATAAGGATCATAAGAAAAGATCTTAAGAGGTCATAGATTTCCAGACTCTTTATCACAGAGGTGATCTCACTGAGAAGTTCCATCTCTTGCTTCTTGAGCTTTCTAGCCCTGGTCAATCTGCTCCTTTGAGTCCTGACCTTTTCTTCTACCAATTCGAATCTTTCTCCTCTCTCCCCCTTCAACTTCTCCAGACATCATTACAAATTTCCCTTACCAATATTCAAACTTTGGCCTTCTTCATAATCTCAATACCTGACAAATGGTCACTATTCTTTCTTTTTCCAATACTTAGTTGTATAATTATATATAAAATCACTTACCTTTTCCAAACTATGGGCAACTCTTTGAGACTTAGTTATAGTTGAATTGTCATCTCTGACACTGCAAGGAGTTCTAATCATAATGATAACAACTTATACCTGAAAAGTGCTGCTACCTCATTGAAAACTTTAAAAAAATGTTTTAATATATAAATTATTTCATTTGGTCCTCACAATGGCATTGTGAGTTTGCAAAAGGATGCATTATTAAAATTCTCACCTAATGGATAAAGAAATTGAAGTAAAGAGATTAAGAAACTTATCAAAAATGCTGAGTGAAATGAGCAGAACCAGGAGATCATTATACACGGCAACAACAAGACTATATGACGATCAATTCTGATGGACATGGCTCTCTTCAACAATGAAATGTTTCAAACCAGTTCCAATTGTTCAGTGAAGAAAGCCATATACACTCAGAGAGAGGGATATGAAATGCGGACCACAACATAATATTTTCATGCAATTTTACTTGCATTGTGTTTCCTTTCTCAGGTTTTTTTTTTTTTTTCTTGTAGATACGATTTTGCTTGCACAGCAAGATGTGTGGAAATATGTATACATATATTCTATTTGTTAAGTATTTTAACATAATTAACATGTAGTGGACTTCCTGCCATCTAGGGGAAGGGTAGGGACTACGGGGGGGAAAAATTATAACAGAAAGCTTTGTAAGGGTCAATGTTGAAGAATTACCCATACATATGTTTTGCAAATAAAAAGCTTTAATAAAAAAAATTTTAAAAAGAAACTTATCAAAAACTTAGCTTTAAATTAATTAAACTATAGTTTTATTTCTTAAATTATATATTATTCTTATCCACTAAGTGAATAATTAACTTTGGGCATCTTGTCAGCATTTAAAACCATTCTAATTGAGAGTTCTTTTCTTAAAAATATGACATTCAAAGTTCATCATCTACAGTACCTGGTTCTTGAGTGACATCCACCTTTCCCACACTGACATCAAGTATTTCACCATTTTGTGCAAAAGTCTCCCATTCTGATTCAGTCTGCAGGCAAGCTGGACACCATGGGGCATAACTACAGAGGAAATAATATTTCATCAATACATAATGAAAATGCACCTGTGAGAAAAATAAAGACATATAAAACATTTTTTTTAATGCACAGAAAAGGAAAATATTAAAAAAGCAAATCTTTAGAGATGGAAAAACTGGAACACAGAGTTTGTCAGTCTATGTCCCAGTATATTCAAACAGAATATTTTCTTATGAAAAGATTTATGGGAAAAGAAGACCTTTACCATGCTTTCTTTGATCAATTCAGATTTTCTGAAAGTGAAAACCTGGTATATAAGAAAGAAAATTTACATCATATGACTTCATGGTCAGAGGAACTGTTTTCAAATCCTAACATATTTACTACCTTTGTGATACAAAGCGTATCCTTTCTCTTCTTTAACTGAGGAGCCTGAAGCCCAATAGCAAGAAATAGAAAAAGAAATTTCATTTAAAATAACTGTAGACTATATAAAATATTTGGGAGTCTACTTGTGAACATAAACCTAGGAACTATATGAGCACAATCACAAAACACTTTTCATACAAATAAAAGTCAGATCTATACAACTGGAAAAATATCATTTGCTCAGGCGTAGGCCAAGCTAATAGAATAAAAATAACAATTCTACCTAAATTAATTTATTTATTCAGTCCCATACCAACCAAAGTACCAAAAATTATTTTATAGAGCTAGAAAAAATAATAACAAAATTCACCTGAAAAAAAAGGTCAAGAATACTAAGCGAATTAATGGAAAAAAAAAAAGTTAGGAAAGGTGGTTTAGCTGTACTAGATATAAAACTATTATAAAAGCAGCAATCATCAAAACTAGTTGGTACTGTCTAAGAAATAGAGTGGTGAGATATGTTAGGTAGAAAAGACAGTACCAAATGACTATAGTAATCCACTGTTTGATAAATCCAAAGACTCCCATTTCTGGGACGAACTCACCATTTGACAAAAACTACAGGAAAAAATTGGAAAACAGTATAGCAGAAACTATGCATAGGTCAATATCTCACATCTTTCACAAAATCCCTGATTTAGACATAAAGGATGATACTATAAGCAAATTAGGGGACAAAGGAATAGTTTACTTGTCAGAACTATGGAGAAGTGAAGAATACATGACCAAAGGAGAGAGAGAACATTATGAATGGATAATTTTTTTATTTTTATTACATTATTTTACATTTACATAATTTATTACAATAAATTAATAAGCTTTTGCACAAATAACCCCAACATAACTACCATTAGAAGGAAAGTAGAAAGGTGAGAAACAATTTTTATAACAAGTGTTATAAAACAAGTGTTTCTAGTAAAGGCCTCATTTCTCAAATATATAGAAAACTAAGTCAAATTTATAAGAATAAAAGTCTTTTCCCAAAGGATATGAATAGGCAGTTTTCAGACAAATAAATCAAAACTATCTATAGTCATATGAAAAATGTTCTAAATCATTATTGATTAGAGAAATGCAATTTAAAACAGCTCTGAGGCACCAACTTACACCTATTAAATTGGCTAATATGACAGAAAAGGAAAATGATAAATGTTGGAGAAGAGGTGGGAAAATTGGGACATTGATACCTGGTTGGTGAAATTGTGAATGGATCCAGCCACTCTGGAAAACAATTTGGAACTATGCCCACATGGCAATCAAACTATTCATACTTTTTGATCCAGCAGTAACTCAATTAGGTATGTTATCTCAAAAAAGAGAATAAACCTTCACCAATTGATGAACAATGGATGAAATTGATGAAATGGATTAACAAATGGTGTTATATGAATGGAATGTTCTTATTCTATAAGAAATGATGAATGGGTGAATTTCAGAAAAATATGGAAAGGCTTACATGGCCTGATGCTAAGTGAAATGAAAAGAACCAAGAGATCATTCTACATAAAAACAATGACACTGTGTGATGATCAACTATGATTGACTTAGCTCTTCTCAGCAATGCAATAATCTAAGACAATTCCAAAAGACTCATGAAGGAAAATGCTATCCACATCCACAGAGAGAGAGTCTGAATGCAAATCAAACATTCTATTTTTACCTTATTTTTGCTTGTTTGTTTTTCATGGCTTTTCCCTTTTGTTCTGGGTCTTCTTTTACAATATGTCTAATGTGAAAATGTTTAATATGATTGAACATGCACAATCATATTGCATGCCATCTTGGGGACAGGGAATGGGATGAAGGGAGAAAATTTTGGAACAAAATCTTATTTTTTAAAAAATGAATGCTGAAAATTATCTTTATGGAATTGGAAAAAATAAATTAACTATTTACAAAAAAAAAAATAAAAATAAAAAAAGAGGAACCTAGGCCAGAAAGATTCTGATATCCCTCTGTGTGGGATATTCAGGCCCTTATCTTAATAATCAATACTACAGAGGCATCTCAAGGCTTTATTCAGGAACTCACGAGTACTGGGCAGTCCCACAGTGTATCAAAGTAGTCCAGAGTTGGGAGAGCAGTACATCTCTGGCAACTTTATACAGTCCAGAACAAAGAAAATTCCAAGCCCACCCCTCTTTTCCCTTACATACATTCTAATTGGTTATATATGCTTTACTTTCCTTATTTAGGAAATGGAATGTTGACAACTTATAAATCAGACTACCTTCTACTTTCCCTTCCACCTGGGAATGGGAACTTAGGCCCTCAGGCTTTATCTAATTTAGTCTATAGTCCTGAGAGATCTTCACTCCAACTGTCACACTCACCTCTATAAGTATCAAATGGTATTATTATTTTAGTCACTCCATAAGAGAAGATAAAAGAGTCTGGTAATTATAACCTAAACTAGGAAAGGTTAGTTCAGTTGCAAAATTACTGTTCCTGCAAATCTAGACCAGGGTTAATCAAAGAGACACAACCTAGATTTCCCTGAGAATAGGACTCGGATTTCTGGACCATGATAGGGGCTCTTCTCAAGGATAGTATATAACTAACAAAAACTGGGTTTTTTTTTAATGTACTTGCTTAAAATCTTGTAAATCTAATTTAAAAAATTTCAAACTAAAAATTGGAAAAGGAGAAAAATGCCTATTGTATAACAATCAAGTTAGACTCTATAGAGAATAGCCATAAAGTACATAAGAACAGAAGCAGTGACTTCCAGAAATACACATGAGAACAAGTCAAAGTAGACAGCAATAAAATCCATGGCCTCAGATGCAGATACACAAATGCATGGGTAACAAGTAGGAAGAAATAAAGACTTTAATACAAGGAGGAAAGTCTGATCTAATACTTTATGGAATGTAAGAAATGGATGAGCATTTGTCTTCTACAGTTATGAGAATTAAATTGGAGAAATAAAACCCACTATGACATCAAGGAATAATCAAGGGTAGAGTTTATCTTCTCCCAAAAAAATGTAAACTCCCTGGGGGCAGGGACTGACTTTTGTAATGTGGGGTGGTGGCCTGAGATTTGAAAAGAACATTTGTTCTCTGCCCTTAACCTCTTCAGTTACCCTACATACTTCCAGAATGGAAGCTCCTTTGGGAGCTAGGACTGGCTACATAAAGAGGAATAGATATTCATGAAGTGCAACTTCTGTCACATTCAATTAAAGAGGAATCAGGGGAGGGACTTGTGCTTCCAGATAGGAAATAAAATGCTGCCTTTGGAGTTTCAAAAGTGTGTCTACTCACCTAGGCACCTTTTCTTGTAAGAATGAAAAATAAATGTTTACTGAATTCATCAGTGAGTCTATAGAGTAATATCTTGGTACGATATTTTGTTTTTTACAGGAATAAAACCTATTATTGGAATATGATATGAAAGGGTATGTCTTATTCCAAAAGGAAGGAATTTTCCAAAGGATTGGAAAAGGATAGAGGAGAGGTTAAACACTGTATTTTAAACATATATTTATATGAGGAAATAAAGGTAAGGTAAGCATAGTGAAGAGGATTTGAGTAAAGATAAACGGACTCAGAAAGAGAAGCATTATTGTTGTTAGTGCATATATCACCTATTTAGATTTAGGTAGTTTAGGAAACATCAAATTCCTAGAAAGAAGACATGAAATTGAAGTGATAGAGAACTTCATTTAAACAGATATTTGCTGAAGTAGACTCTACCCAAATCAGAATACCTAATAATTTCTTAAGTTGATTTAATGATAATTTTATATGTCAACAGGTGAACAATTTGAATCTCACCAGTGAGGAAGAAAAAGATAGCAACTTGTAGTGGACAGAGTATTCAAAAAGCCTTAACTCTCAGTGCTTCCAGACAATTCTCTAAAACCCATCACAATAAAGCTGCTCATCCACATAAGTGAAAGGAGTATGCAAACTTCAGATTTTATCTATACTGATGAAATCACAGGGCCAGACTAGACCAAACAAGGAAGAAATGATTGCTAGGAGGTAGTGACTATTCCACCTTAGAACACAGTAAAGAAAGACATATCAAATCTGATGCAGGTAATAGTTTTTTGTTTTTTTTTTTTTAATTTTAAAGATTCTTTTTTTTTAATTTTATTTTCATAACATACGTGTGGGTAATTTTTCAACAATAACCCTTACTTAGCTAGTTACATATATAGCATAGTTACAAATTTTTCCCCCCAACTCCCCACCCCTCCCCTAGATGGCAGGATATCCACTACATGTTAATTATGTTAAAATATTGGCAAATCGAATATATGTATACATATTTCCAAACTTATCATTGGTGTGCAAGAAAAATCTTATCTACACAAACGATATATCAGATAAAGGAAACACAATGTAAGCAAACATCAATCAAGGAGTATGAGAATGTTATGTTGTGGTCCACATTTCGCATCCCTCTCTCTGGGTGTATATGGCTTTCTTCAGTGAACAATTGGAGGTGGTTTGAAACAT
>JAJPUD010012116.1:0-50931 GCA_023553655.1 Myrmecobius fasciatus
TGTGATTTGGGGGAACTGAGGGTGGTGGATAACTGCCTGTGAACTCTGACTGTGTATTACTGTATAATCCCCTATTACTGTGTGTTACTGTATAATTCTGATTGGGTTTTCTATTGCTGTCTTTTGGATTTAGGGATGGAAAATGTGGGGTTAAGACTATAATGTATAGCTTGTATCTGCATTGTCAAACTGATCACAATGTGTTCCTCAGGATATGTAATTGTTTAAGGGATCTTCAGTTCCGGAATGGAAAACCCCCTACTATACTAGTCTGTTCTGTGGGATGAACTTGACAACTAGAGCCCTATTTACTCCTCCATGGATGATTCCTTTGGTGGAAAAAACAAAAAGGGGGGATGAATGAGAAATAATAACCAGGAAAGCTAGATGTTTTCCCAAAAATACTTGAAATGGGAACCACTAGTGTCCCTTAGTTTCCTATTCATTTGGCCTTAGGTTCATCTGCCCCATCCCCAACCCACCAGTTTGAATGGAAGCCCCTACAGCAGTCCATTTTTGTTTTTTCTGCCTGCTTGGTTTATTATTTAAACCCCAACTAGACTGTGATGGCTGGTTCTGCTTTAACTTTGAACCCCCTTATTCTGTTGTAATTGCCCTGGCAGACTCAGTTTCTGGGACCATTTTCTGATTCCTGGCAGTCTCTCTGATCCACCTCTCCAGTCCTGTAACGCCAGTCACTTAGCATTTCAGCATCCTATGTTGCAGTTTGCTTATTATGCCTCTGGGTTCGTGGGTGCCTGCCTCGATGGTCTGACACAGTGTGCACACTGACACTCTGATCTGTAGCAGTGTCCCCCAGCCTGTCTGTTGTTCTGGGCAGGGACAGGTGTAGCAACTTTGGGCCTCACCCTTCCCCCATGGAGTCTCTGACGGTCTGTGCACCTAGAGGGGCTAACACAAGCTGTCTTGAGCACTGCTGCTCCCTTGGCAAGCAGAGAGTTAAGTGCACAAACCACTGCAGACCTAACTTTGAACTGCCCATCTCAGACTGAGTTGCCTGGCTGAGATGGAACTCCAGAACTGCAGAGGACCTGACAGGCTTGCAACAGGGAGCACTATAGAAGGCTGTTAAACAGCTCTGGGGCTATCAGGGAGAGACTTGCCATCGCCATAGGTCCCTGCACCTTTTCTACTTTTATTATCTGCTCCTGGTAAAGTCAGTTACAATTGTGGTGCTGAGACTTTCCAGGTATCTGAGGGCAGATGATTCAATGATTTGAATATTCAGAAAAGAGAGTGTGGAATGTTGTGCCACAGTTTCCCTGTCTCAGTTTCCTTCAGTTGCTGTTTCAGTCTTCCTTAATTGTTCTGCCCAAAAATAGCAATCCCCACTTTCTGACCTTCAGAAATAATTGGACTCACATTCCAAAGGAGTTACTAACTTAAAATTTTTATATTATAAATTTTCTTCATTGAAAAGTTTGGGAGAGAGGTAGCTAGATGTGTAGTGGATACAGCACCAGTCTTGAAGTTAGGAGGTTCTCAGTTCAAATCTAGTCTCAGAAACTAACTATGTGGCCCTGGACAAGTCACTTAACACCAAATGCTTGGGGTAACTTTGTAGTTAGTTGAAAAAAACAGCAAAAAGATGTTTTTCTACCCTAATAGTGAGCTTCTTCAAACTTTACTGAATGAAGTTCAAGTTTTTAAAAAATCTCAGAACAATACATATTTCTCAAAAGCTCCAAGTTTGGGACACACTAGTCTTTTAAAAAGGATTTCAGGTAGACAATAGTCTGTATTCAGATATCTTTTAACAAATTTCACAGGCACGTTTTAGAAAACAAATGAGGTAAAATTTGGCACATGTTTTCCTGATCCCTAGGAGGGATTGAAAGTACTTCTTTTTACTCAAATTTTCCTAGAGTATTCGGTCAGGATTTCTTCTTTGATTTCATGGCTCTCTTCAACAATGAAATGTTTCAAACCAATTCCAAATGTTCAGCGAAGAAAGCCATATGTACCCAGAGAGAGGGATATGAATGTAGACTACAACATAACATTTTCATGCTCTCTATTGATGTTTGCTTGCATTGTGTTTCCTTTCTCAGATTTTTTTTTCTTGTAGATACGATTTTTCTTGCACAACAAGATAAGTATGTTAATATGTATACATGTTTTCGATTTGTCAAGTATTTAAATATAATTAACATGTAGTGGATTTCCCGCCATCTAGGGGAGGGGTGGGGATTAGGGGGGAAAATTTGTAACAGAAAGCTTTGTAAGATTCAATGTTGAAGAATTACCCATACATATGTTTTGCAAATAAAAAACTTTAATAAAGAAAAAAAAATCCCAATCCTTCTTTACCTTCAAAAGGATGCTAATTATAAAAGAAGGGACTGTACAATTTTTTATCTTTGTATCTCCGGCATTTAGCATTAGACACTTAGTACTTGCTGAATTTCTGTTGAAAAGGATGACTGTAAGTAAATTCAAGCTATTATGTTGGCTATATCCCACTAACACTGATATTTCTTCTTTAATCAACTATTTTTTATATGTCTTTTTAAAAAATAGTCTAAGGAAAATGATTGCTGACATACTCTTAGAAACATCTTAAAGATGATAGTAAATTAAATTTGGCTTGTTCCAAATGTAACATATTTTACATATTTAAAAACAATTAGGCTTAATGATTTTGTAATTCACTATAATTCATTCTTATGACAGATTTTATACTGTCAGCTTTTATTGCTCAGTGATTTTGTATCAAGCACTCTTTAAGAAAAAAAAAATATCAAATTTACTTTATTCTTTCAATTTGCAATATAATCTGAGATTCACTTCCTTGTGACATCCCAGAGGAAATTAAGGATAAGTCACTGTGATGAAGGATTTTCTGATACCATCAAAAGAAAAGAAACTGCCAGTTAACAAAGATTTGTGCTATTTACCATAACAAAGGGATGGGTTTTATAAAGATCCAAGTCAAACCTTAAAGCAGCAAATCAAGCTCTCACTCTGTTAATTTAATACTAGACAATAAAAAATAAAATTCAAGATTTCTATCTTGTTTCCTCAGGTATTTTTATTTTTTTTGCTGAGACAATTGGGGTTAAGTGACTTGCCCAGGATCACACAGCTAGTGAATGTTAAATGTCTGAGGTCACATTTGAACTTAGATCCTCCTGACTTCAGGGTCAGTGCTCTACCCACTATGCTATCTAGATGCCCCAGGTATCATATATATATGTATATTTTTTTTTTTCCAATTGGAGGTTAAGAACTAAATGAAGGAATAATTTAAATTGAGAAACTTTTATGTGGTCTTTCAAGAAGGCCTGTGGCTCTGTAATTCATATTCCTTTCCATTAATCTTCCACATTTCATATACCTACTTCCCCAAAAAATATTCAGACAAGTTTTTTAGAGCTGTACAAAAAGTGTATCAGGAAGGTGGAGCGGAAAGAATAAAAAGAAAAGAAACAAGGCCAAGTAATATGAAAACAAGAAGAAATGGGGCATTATTTTTTGCTTCAATTTAATCATTTATCTGATTTGCCTCGTGCCTGTGATAATTACACTGTCATATAAAAATAATTCTTCTTTTGGATCATTGTCAAATGACTTATTACAGCTTTTTGTTATTGTTTTCTCTGATGTAGTTGTCCAGTAATATGACTGATATATTTTATGTCCTCAGTATCTACACATATTGTATCAGATTAATATTGCTGATCAATAATTTAAAATAGCAATAATTAATATATTAGGTTAAATAGCTTTATTTCAGGATCATGCTATATTTGATAAGTAGTAGTTGGAGGACCATAGATATGTGACAAAGTGACTTAAAAATCCACTTAAAATGGTCACAAAAAGTCATTTAAAAGTCACTTAGTCAAAACTTAATTTTTTTTCTTTTTTTAAAATTATTAATACTTTTTATTTGCAAAACATATGTATGGGTAATTCCTAAACATTAACCCTTACAAAGCTTTCTGTTACAAATTTTCCCCCCTACTCCCCACCCCTCCCCTAGATAGCAGGATATCCACTACATGATAATTATGTTAGAATACTTAAATCGAATATATGTATAGTTATTGCCACACATCATTTTTTTGTTCAGGAGAAATCGTATCTGTAAGAGAGAATAATCCGATAAAGGAAATACAATGCAAGCAAACATCAATAGAGAACATGAAAATGTTATGTTGTGGTCCATATTTCACATCCCTCTCTCTGGGTGTATATGGCCTTCTTCACTGAACAATTGGAAGTGGTTTGAAACATTTCATTTTTGAAGAGAGTCATGTCCATTAGAAATGATCCTCATATAGTACTGTTGTTGCCGTGTACAACGATCTCTTGGTTCTGCTCATCTCACTCAGCATCAGTTCATGGAAGTCTCTCCAGGCCTCTCTGAAATCATCCTGTTGGTCGTTTCTTACAGAGCAATAATATTCCATAACATTCATATACCATAATTTATTCAGCCACTTTCCCATGGGCATCTACTCAGTTTCCAGTTTCTAGCCACTACAAAAAGAGCTGCCACAAACATTCTAAAACTCTTAATTTTTCAGATGAAGAAGACAAGGCAGATAGTTTGAGTGACTTGTGCAGTGCTACATAACTAATAAGTATCTGAGGCAAGATTTAAAATTTCCTGATTCTCATCCAATGCTCTCTGTACCCTTCCAAGTCCTTTATTCCCTCAACACCAGCATATGTATATTTTCTAAGAAAACAAATTGTATCAAATAACAAGGGTTAAAAAGGACTCAATTTCTGCACTACTGTCAGATACCATTTCCACGAAAATGAAAACCTGATAATTATAGTAAAGCTTATAATGTTCTTGTTTCAAATAATCTTCATATGGTACAATATCTAGGACCTTCACCATCTTGGTTGCCTTCCTTTGGATGATTTTTTACTAACTGAGATGAGGACTTCAGAACTCAACACAATAGTTTATTGTAGTATGGCTGAGGTGAATAATAAAGGACAATTATATTTCAAGTCTTAAGACCCCAAGCCTCCCCAATGCTATCCAAGATCATAGAGAGAAAACAGGCAAAATCTGGAACCAGTGTTCAACTGTTAGAATTGCTAAAATCCCCAGATCTTTTTCAGGGAGAAAAAAAAAATTATCTAATCATATGCACCAAATCTTGTGCCTGTTACTTTTAAGTCTAAAAACAAGTCTAAGATTTTTTATCTCTATTAAAATTCATTTTATTAGATTTTAATCCAGTGTTCTGAAATCTCAAGACCTAATACATCAGGTCTCTCCCCTACTTTTGTGTCTTTTGCAAAATGGTTAAGAATAACATCTATGTATTTATCTCAATCACTGAAAAAAAAAATGTTAACTACCATAGAGGGACAAAGACAGATGCCTGAAGAATTCTACTACATTTCAGGACAACAGTTCTAACGGTTACTCTTTGCATATTACTATTAAAATTGTTCTGAATTTATTTAACTATCCCAATATATAGCCCATAAATAGTGCTGACTACAGAATTAGAGGAGCTGGGCACAAATTCTAGTTTTGTCACCTCTATGACTTTAGGCAAAACTTTTTATCTGGCCCTTTATTTACAAAATAAAGGGGTTAGATGAGATTATTGTAAAACCCAATCCTAAACTAAAAGATTATAACCCTTTATCTCTAGAATATAACTCTGACCTATTAGTCTAGTAATTGTTTAAAAAAATTAGATTAGTTTGGCATGACTAATTTCTTTAAAGTTCATGAATTCAATATACATTCATAAGTCATCTATATACAAAATGTTATTCTATATTTTAGAAAATACAAAATAAACACAATGCAGATATATAAAAGTATTTTGTAATTGTAATGCTATATAAAAGTAGTCTCTTTGAAGCTGTTTCCTGGGAACAATCCTGGGAAGTGAGTATTATTTTTATCAGTTCATTTCACAGATGAGGAAACAGGCACATTAGACAAATGATTTAGGCAACATCCTCAGGGTTACACAGTTAGGAAGTGTCTGAGGCAGGCGCCAAACTCAGGTCTTTCTGACTTCAAGCCCAGCCTTCAATCCACTGTGCTGCCTTACATGGAATATTATGAGGAACTGCTTTGTAAAAGTGAAACACCATGTAATTACAAGAATACTTTTATTACTTTTCCTATTTGGAATATGAGAAATTAATGGACAAAATTTCCTACTTGGACTTTGGTATATTCCTCCTGTTCCTGTTACTTGACCCCCAACCAAATTAAAGGCTTTAAGTGAAGTATTCATCTGACTCACCTCCAAGTAAAGAGTTTTGTACCAAAACCCAAAAGGCATGATTTTAGTCACACAAACAGTACATATAAAAATATAAATACTGAGTGAATTGAACAAATTCATATTGATTAAAAGTGAATAAACAATTAATCTTCAGAAGCAACCAGAAAAGCCTCAAATTGAACAGCAAAATAGAGAAGGGCAGAAATCAACTGAAGGAACCCATGATGTGTCAGAATTTGTTGCCAAGGAATTTTGCTAGTTATATTTTTTCATATCCCTATTTACTTCTATCTTCCTGAAAATACCTTTCTGTTGAAAGTTTGGACATTTTCATATATGAAGGGCTTTCATGGGGAATTTAAAGATTAATTTTGTATGAACCAACAGGGCAGAACTAGGTCCAAGAGATGGAAGGGATAAGGAGCCAGATTTTGGCTCATAAAGAAGGCACTTTTAACAATTAAAACTACTCAACCATATTATGATCTACCTTTTAAAGTGTTTCCTAAAGGGTTGAATTAACAGGTTTCTATTATCTTATCAGGAATGGTGCAAGGAGTACTCTTGCACTGGGAAGATTATTAGATAACCTCTATGATCATATCAACTTTAAGATTTAATATAAAATTATCCTTGTCCTTTTCCCTGCCATCTCAAAAATCTATGAATGGATTGTTTATAAATAACAAAAAGAAATAAAAAATAATTTTTAACATATCTTAAGATATTTAGGTCACACTGAAAACCAATACATATTTTATTAAAGATTTAAGACCTTTTACAACTTTTCAAACTTAATACCAAGTACATTACAATTTTGCTTGAGGGTTTCCTTTCTTAAATACTTAAGCTACCATAAAATCCATGAATTAAATGTTATACTTAGAAAACACTATAAAATTTTATGCTGTTGACATCAATTTTCTCTTTACTTACATATCTCAAAAATTTGTCATAAATTAATCTAACTTTTTACTGGTCAAAACCAATACATTGTGATGAGGTTACTGAAAATAAAAGATTGGATTAATTGTGGATACTGACTGCTACTATTATTTCTGAAAAATACATCAAGCTCAAAACTGATTATTCTACAAAGTGATAATGCTTAGCTACCTCTATACTTTCTTATGTAAGTTAGTCACTGATTTAAGTATACAATTTTTTATTATTTTTATTAATGTTCCCTAATGCTTTTCTGGGGGAGGACATTTTACTAACCATCATCAGAATAAACATCAAAAATGGCTGGAATGTTAATATTAATTCTGTCATTTATTAACAACTCCAGTTTAAAAAATCTGGATAAAGAATAAAATTATCAACAAAACTAAGTTCTCTGGTGAATGTAACTTCTATCATAGTCAAATATCACAATGTTCCTATCATTTGTTTCAAGTTATAAAGGTGGATTTAAATTTTAACTTTTGAAGGTGTTCCATTAAAACTAACCTGGCTATTTCTTCTCGGTGAGCAGTCCAATCACGAATGTAGTCTTCCTGCTCTTTTATTCGATGCTTGAACGAAGAGCTAGTGTGCGTGGCTGCACCAGTGCTCGGCATTCGAGGAGTTTTCAGGGCTGGAGAAGTACGCAGACGGGTATGTTTAGGGGAATTACGGTTTGATCCAAATTCATCTTCTGAGGTGGAAGCATAATCAGTAGGAAAGCGCCTCCATCTTGAATTTACTAAATTTGTTTAATCATTAAAAAAGAATTATTATGTTATCATTTAAAAAAAATTAGTCATGATACAAAAAAACACCATGACAGAAAACACAACATAATTATTCAGTAATAATTATCCACATACCTCACAATAACCTTTTGTCTACTAGCCCTTAATGATAAAGATATTGCATTGCTGTGAGTGAAAAATAATCAACAATTAAAAGATAAGGTTTTTGGAGAGTAGTGAATAGACATTCAAATGAAAAATTCCACTGATAATGAATAAGCAAGCTGCAGCGGTAAAAAAAAATTATTTAGTTAGGCTATATGATTTGACAAAATATATTTTCTCATTTGAATTAAAATATGGATATAAAAAAAATGATGACAAAAAAGAGATGGGGAAAAGATTTCCACATGCTACAAGGACTTCCAACATGGAGATGGCAATAAAAACCCTCTTTTCCCAGCACACAAATGTGCATAATTCCAGCAGTAGAAATTATGCAATTATAACAGAAAAACATTACCTCCATCACTCAACATCCTGTAATGCTAAGGTTGGAATAAATCTTTTAACAGGGTAAATAATACACAATTTATGGTAAAAAGATTTTTGGTTCAAACTTGCTCTTCTGGTACTACAATAATGTTGAAAATAGATAATGGCATAAAATCTACAAAGAATAGGACTCAGGTACAGGGTATTTATACAACCACTTAAGACACAAAATACTGTGAATGGGTCAGAGTAAAAGAAAATGGTAATCTTTTTAGTTTTAAGGTTAGTGACACATTTGGAAAAATAGAATTGCTGAAGCACCTGAAAAACCAGTATCCCAATTAATACAAAGACATATTACTCTGTTAATATGAGAAACAAACTTAGTAATTTATGAAGAGATGAAGAACAGAGAAGAAGACTACTAATATTTATTCTCAGATTATGGAACTACTATATGAGGAACCTAAAACAGAGGGGCTTAAATTAAATGATCTCTAAGGTATTTTCCAATTTTAAGTCCTATAATCTTATGGTTTTTCATAGTGGTAAAGGTTGGTAGCATATATCTACCTGAAATAAATTCTGACTGTCCTATTACTAGTTGAGCCCTGTGTTTTAGTTGTTGCTTGTAGGTCTATTAGTCCTAATTTTGGAATTCTTCTAGTCCTTCTTCTCCAAAGTTAACTATTTTCTTTTCTTTTTTTGGGGGGGGGAGGTTTAAGGGTGGGTTGGAAGCTGTATGTGAGGCTGATATGTTGTTTTCAGCTCTTATTCTTATCTAAATTCTCTGAAGAAATGTAAACCCAAATTCAGTGATATGCCACAAAGTACACCCATTTCAGCTGATTTATTGCTTCTTTTCTCCAAACTACTTAAGTTCAAAATCTGCTCACTTTTCACCTGGACAATAACAACCATCTCATATTAGATGTTTCTCTTGATTACTCCCTCTCAATTCATCCATTACAGTGCTTCCCAATTTCAGGACACGTTGAGCTAATTATGTCACTTCTCTATTAAAAAACATTCAGTAGTTTTGTACTATCAAATAAAGTCAAATTACTTCAGTAGTTTTGTACTGTCAGATTACTAATTCTGGCATTCAAAGACTCCACCTTAACAAATTTCTCTAAAACCATTCCTCTTTGTGCATGTTCCAGCCAAAGTAAGATTCCTTTCATTGTTACTTGCTTTTTTCATCTTTGTGCACACTTTCCTCCATACGTATAAGGAAGAGACACACCCATCTGTTGAAGTTCCTTCCTTCTTTAAAGGCTCAACTCAAGTATCATTTTTTTTCAACTCAGATTTCTTTGATTCCTCTAGGTTAATATTTTCTTAATATGAGATACCATGTACCCTAAAGGCATCTGTGGCTAGATCTCCAGGGATTATAAACTCGGGAAGGGGGAAAAAAAAAAGAAAAAAGAAACAGGATTATTTCTATATAATTGGTTTCCTTCACTATCATAAGCATTTTATTTTATGAATTTAAAACATTTTGAAAAGCCCATAGGTTGGGGACAGCTAGGTGGTGCAGTCTTCCTTTAGTCAGGAGGACCTGAGTTCAAATTTGGTCTCAGACACTTAACACTTCGAAACTTAACATTTCAAAAATGCCATCGTTAATAGAGTGGTGGCCTAGGAGTCAGGAAGACCTTGATTCAAATCCTACTTTAGTCACTAGCTGTATAACTCCAGGAAAGTCATTTAGACTTTATCATTAGACTTGCCAACTCCCTATGATTTCTCCACTAAGCCACAGATCTTTTATAGTTTGCAAATTTGTGGAGAAGCTTCTACGTTCATAAGTTTAGACCTGGAAGGTCAACTAGAAGAAAGTGAGACTTAGAATATTAAGTTCCTTGTTCAAAGTCACACCAGTCATATCAGTGGTCCATATCAGCATGGATACTATGAAACCTAATTCTTATTTTTAAGAATTAATAGAGGATATAGAAACCAAAAGAGAAAACCCAGTAATAAATTCATATTAAAAAGGGAAAAATAATTACTATATGAAATATAATAAATTAAGATAATCCTGAGAAACAGAAAGACTTTTAGAAAGCTTGCATTAAAAATGTGATTTAAGAAAAGAGATGAAAGAGATGCTATCAATTTTTTTTTTTTGCTTTTTGCTGCGGCAATTGGGGTTAAGTGACTTGCCCAGGGTCACACAGCTAGGAAGTGTCTGAGACCAGATTCGAACTCAGGTCCTCCTGACTTCAGGGCTGGTGCCATGCTATCAATTTTTAAAAACTGAAATGAGAAGATCAAATAATTAAAATAAATTTAAAATAAAAGGATAATTCTCAAATCACTAAATAAATAATATAGTACTACATGCCATTTATCATATATGAAAAAAGGACAAGTTGAATATACAATATCTTTTATATATTTAATGTTCTTACTCTCACCTGACACACATATTTGACTGGTTACAAAATTATGTATCTGCCCCTTCCATCTACATAGCCACCACCCTAGCTCTGCCTCTTATCACTTTTGGCTTAACTATTGCAATAGTTGTCCCACTTCAATCTATCTTTCATACGATAGCCAAAGTGATTTTTTTCAAGAGTGTATTTCACTACATCGTTCTCCAAACTTAAGTGGCTCCCTATCATATAACTTCCTCTATAAGGCAATCAAAATTCTTAAAACATGGCCCTAATCTGATTTATCAGTCCTATTACATGTTTTCCCCCTTCATGTACATTATGGCTTACTAATTACATAAGACTTTCTACTGCTCCTCATATAAAGGCACTCCCATTACCCATCTTTATACTTTGGCATAGCCTCTTTCCTTCCTATTACCTCACTGCTTCTAGAATGCACACCCACTTCATCTCCATCTTTTCAAATCCCTACTGTTTTTTTTCTAGTCTCAGATTCTCTAGGCTGTTTTTGCCTTCTGGCCCAAATCACCTAATGTCAATTTTGTGGGAATACTATATAGCTCTTCATGTCCACAATGTATTCTTCAACAGAATGTGAACTTTTTGAAGGCAGGGATTGTTTTACCTTTAGCTTGTATCCTTAGGGCCTATATCTCAGCATTTTATACAAAGTAGATATTTAATAAATATTAATATTTACAGAAAATACTTGTTGACTCTAGTTACCTTTAAGGTTCAGTTCAAATGCCATAACCTCCTATATAAGGGCTTTCCTGATTCCCTTCACTGCTCCCTCAAAATTACCTTGTATTTATTTTATATATATATTTTTGTGTATAAATGCTATCTCCCCCAATAGATATGTGCCTTGAAAACGGTGCTATTTCAATCTTGTCTTTGTACTCAGGATCTAGTATAATGCTTAGGACATAGCAGGAGCTTAATACATATTTGTGACTAACCTCAACCACCTCTTTACTCCTCAGTAGAATTAATTCACTGGGACTCTGCCCTGAAGGTGAATTATTCCACTTGGCTGGCAAATGAATAAGAAAACAGCTCATCCCACTCTCTTATCCCAGATCCTCTATCTCATATCAAAGTCAGGCATCCATTCAATTGGGACATTCTTCAAACTGCATTTTTCTGCTTTAACCCACCTTCCATGTTATAAGCCTTTTGCTTAGTTCTGGTTATAAATGACTCAGTATTTCTACTGTTACTACAAAGAATATATTGTCAATTCTACAGCTTCATAGTTTCACTCATAATATCTGACTTCCTAAACTAAAATTGCCTTTTTTGGATAATACTTCTTAATCATGGGACAAAATTTCCTCATATGTTTGTATGCCCCTCTTACAAGACAAGTTTCTTGAGGAAAAAAAAACTTGTCTTATATTTACATCTATATCCCTAGGGCCTGGCACAATGAATTTAATAAATGCTTGTTAATAAACTGATTTTTTTTGGGGGGGGAAGGGAAGAGTATTAGGATATATTTTAAAATTTAATTGTCAGTAGCCAGGACATTTGAGAATATATTAACTTTCACAACTTTCCCCTTTTGACAGATTTTTTTTTTTTTGCTATTAAAATGAAGAAAGGACTATGAATTTTACTCTAATAGAGTAAAATTCCAAGCACTAAAGCTACAACAGTAACTTTTTCCTTAGGAAGACTGATCTTGGTCAGTAGCAGTTACAATATTTTCCAGAGTAGGGACTATCAGCAAATAGTTTTTAATTTAAAAAAACTACAGTTGTTTAAGGGCTCTTATTTTTAAAACATCTGAAGATTAGGATTAATGTTAGTAACTAAAGGAAGAAAAATCGAGGATTGAAAAAAAGAATATGAAAAGTATAACTCATGATTAAATATCTCTGATATGGCCCAAAAAATCCAATCCAAAAACAAAAATCACTGATTCAGAGCAAGTTAGGAAAAATTAAGAGTACTGGTTTATCAAAAATTGCAGTTAATTAACAGTTATACTAAAGACAGCTAGGTGACAAGGTGGATAGAGTGCCTGACCTAGAGTTAGGAGGATTCTATCTTCCTAAATTCAAATCCTGCTCTAGACATTAGTTGTGTGACTCTGGGTACCTCTGCCTCTGCCTTAATCCACTGGAAAAGGAAATGGCAAACCACTCCAACATCTTTACCAAGAAATACTGGAATAGGTTTATGAAGAACTGGAAACAAAAGAAACAGCTCAACAACAAAAAGAGTTATACAGATCCAATGGAATGCATTAGTTGGTGAGCTCCTTGAGAACATGGATTGACTTTGGCCTTTTTTTTTTTTTTTGTATTTCCAGCTAAGCTTAGAGAGTGTCTAGTATATAGTAGGGATTTAATAAATGTTAATGATTGTCTGATAGAATACTACACATGTATTACTATGGAGAGTAAATCTGAAATTGTCTCTATCATTTAAGCAAGAATCTTAATAGAAAGGACAAAATCCTGCCTGAGCATGGATTATATATTAGAAATATAATACAGAAAATAACAGAAAAGTTTGAAAATGAACAAAGAAATTAGGCAATTAAACAAAAGAGGGTGAACTAACAAACATACAAACTTTTAATTCACCTTTACCTGCCATTTCCCAAGAATCTGTGAAATGTTTTGCTTTTTCTTTCTCTACTTTTGACTTACTAAAGGTGCAGTTTTGATCTGAGTTAAGTCTAACCTTTAAATATGTCTAGCTGATTCAGAGGAAATTTTCAACTAAAAAGTTTTAGAGATGGAGGACCACACAAAGATTATTTAGTTTAATTTCATTTTGCAGATGAGGAAATTGAGGTACTAAAAGGTTAAATATTCTACCTGAGGTCACACAACTGGCTAGTAGAATAGAGATAGGTATTTCTATCCTAGGTTCTCTAAGCTCATTTATAGAAAAACAGAATTAAAAGATTTGAAAGTGGCCTTAGAAATTATCTAATCTAATCTTACAGCACTTATAAGGAAAATGAGGGTCATAGAATCAAGCAAGGAATAGAGCCAAAAGTCTGCTGATGGTGAGTCTAGGGCTCTTTTCATTATGCCCAAAGTATTTCATGACTATTCAACTGTTGTTGTTTGTTTTTTTAAGAAATCTTTTCACATTTCAAAATGCACTCTAGTTTTAAAAATACTGATTATGTGTAACATACTAATAAGATGTCTACCTATGAAGTTTGGGGAATAAAGTTCATTTCCCTCCCATGAGGTTTATAGGGCTTATCTAAAACAATGTGAGAAAAGAACAACTTTTTACCTTTTGATAGACTTCTTTTAAAATCTTATTGACAATGTAGTTGAAATTCAGAGATATATTAGGATTTTTAAGATGGAATACTTGACTGAAGATACTGTTTTTTGTTCTCTGTTTAGTAAAATACTAGAAACTACAGACTTATTGCAAAATTTATTCTTTATTATAGGTATGTTATGTTTTTTCACCAGTGTAACAAATGTCATACTATTGCACTCAATATATAAACTTGGAATGAGCCATATCTAAAGACTATCAGCAAGAAATTGCTATATGATTATAGATATACACGCTTATTATCACAAAATACTTTTATTTGTTTGCTAGTTAACAATCCTTTGGACTCAACATAAATTCCTATCTACTGACTACACAAATATTTTTCAAAAAAAATGTCAGGTGCATTATACACTAATATAGTAATAAAAATACTCCACAATTGATCTAATAATTTTAGTGACAAAATATATATACTTCACACAATACATGTTGAGTTCTACATCAGCTTTTAAGTTGAAGGGCATAATCAAACAAATGTGTTTTTAGAAATCAATACATATTAAAATACCCCAAAATATTCTCTATAAGGTTTTAAATAATTATTTCCATAAAAACCTATTTTCCTATTGGTAAATCATTACAATTTTAGGAAAATCAAAACTTAATAATTCAATTCACCCATTTTATCAGTGTGCTTTTATATATAATGCCAGTAATCACTTTAAAAGTAATATGGGATTTGTCAAAAAACCATTTGCTAAGTTTTAAGGAAAAGAATAAGCTTTAACAATCTTGTAATAATAATTCATGAAAAAATGCCAAGGTAATTATTCACTATAATTCAAAATTCAAGGATCACTGAAGAGATTTTTAACAGCAAGTACTTATTAGATAATGAAAACAAATTGTATCAGAACAAAGAAACAATTAGAGGTCAGAATTTTTCTTTTTCCACCCACACTGGCAAATAGTAGTGAAATAATAATGATCCAAGTATTGATCATGAGATTTAAGCAATTAAATGAACATATGTAACTTTGTAGCAGTATCACACACCCCTGGGCACTCAGGTCTACTCATATCAGCCTATTCTGATTCATATTGATTTGAATAAAGCTTTGCTGTTCTTTTAAAAAATTCAAGAAACTTTGATTTTTCCTTAGTTACTCAAAGAAATAACTCAGAGATGGTTGTATTTGTGATAATAAGCGTGTATATCTACAATCATATATAGACATGCCACTGTTACCTTCAAGAAACAAGACAAGAAAACTAATTAGCATGTGCACCATCACTAGAAAGTTCATGACCAAATTTCTTCTCAATTATGCACAAAATCATTAACTTCCTTTTCTCAGTCAAAATGTTGCTTTAAGTTCAATTCTTTTATAATAATGGACAAACTCTTGATGCCAAGAGATATAAAAGTTGCAAAAGAAATAAATTATATTTATTTACAATATATTTAATGGTTTTGCAATGAAGAATTAATCGAGGATTTTTAGCAGCTGTCTTCTGAAAGACTACATATATAAAAGGTCTTAGGAAATTATCATCACATAATGGTACAGTAACAGTGTACAGCACTGGGAAGTCAAGGCACCGAAGATTGTGTTCTAGCTTTTGTCTTTAAGTTATATGATTTCAGGGAAGTCATCCTCTGTAGGTCTCAGTTTTCTCATCTTTATGATGAAAATTATTGAACTGAATGTTTTCTAAGTAACCTCCCGGTATAAAACTTATGATTATGACTATTATTATGTTGGGATATTAGACTTGAAATTAACTAATAGTCTGTAGGAGTCTCCTCTGAGAAATTCCTATATTTAACCAAAGAAATTCTTTAACTGAAAAACCACTTTAAAATTAATGAAATTGAGGCAGCTAGGTGGTGCAGTGGTTAGAGCACCAGCCCTGAAGTCAGGAGGACCTGAGTTCAAATCTGGTCTCAGACACTTCCTAGCTGTGTGACCCTGGGCAAGTCACTTAACCCCAATTGTCTCAGCAAAAGCAAAAAAAAAAAATGAAATTTTGCAATATCCAATAATGTACAAAGATGTAAAAAATGAGCAATTTAATCATCAGAGATAAAGGACTGTAAGCAAGATATGAATAACATAGATATGACTAACTATACCTACTTTTGAATCTTAGCTTGTTTTCTAATTTTACAATTAGCTCATATTAGCAGTTAAATGCATTATAAATATTCACAATATTGAGTACTAGATACAGTGATTTGAAAACATTCTCTTTGTTTTATCCCTTTGTTAGGGATGGATAGTGTTCTATTATAAGACAAACTAACTAGGAATACTGAAAGCAGGGCAGCAAAATTTGTCTCATTTGAGACATAGATGGGGTATGGTTGAAATGTAATGGTTCTTTTGGAGCCAAAGTAGCATAAATCAAAGAGGCAAAACCATTGGATATGACTCTACAAAAATATGTTTATGATCATGAGTCAAAATATTCAAAGCTTTAAAAATCCACAAAGTAGGCTCTAATTAATGCATAAGATATGAAGAAAAAAGAACATTAGATTAGTTGAAAAAATAAAGATGACGATGATGGCAATGGACTACCACCTCCTACTGGCATCACAGATCACTTATGAGATGACACCATTAACTTTATAACAGTTACAGAGAGTTTATGTGTAGAGAAATATGCAGAAGTGCAAAAATAACATTGTGTGATGCTTCTGGGCTTCTAAGTAATTTTGTAGCATTAGTGATAGCAGATATCCTCATTTCCTCTACCTCAATTTTCATAGACACAAAATGTTTTGCAATAGTGGCTAATTTTTCTGTCCCAGAAATAGTAGTATATGACATGTGACCAGAAAATAATATAGCTATGTTCAGGAGTCAGCCACAAAACAGCCACATTATCTTGCAGTCATATCTTTTTAATACTGTTTGTAGAACCAATTCTGGATATGAAGAAGACTAAGTAGTTTATCTGGAAGATTATGAAAATTTCATAAATTATGAAAGGAAGACACCACTTTCCTAGGGATAAAGTTAATTGTTTTTCAGAAGAATATAGGATCAAGAGGAAAAAAAAAAGATGTTTGTTATTCACATGTCAACTCTATCTCCAGACTACACCACAGCCCTGCTCTCTGCACCCCCTTCACTCTTCTTTTTGTTACCTAGCATCTAAGTGTTTAATAAATCATCCATCTCTTTCTCTGACTCTTTCATTCAGGGATGACAGGGAAGTATGATACAGGTAAATTGTTTAGTTATATAGTTAAGCTTTTACTTGTCACAGCCATGAGAATATAGTCATCAAAATAATAATAAAATAAACAAATGAGAGTTTTGTTTTATGATTTATGAAAAAAATAGATCTAAATGTATTTTGAAACAGAATGACTCATTCATTTCTACAAAATGCATATTATTCATTTTAGATGAATAATAAATCAGCATTATGGATTAACAAGCTATGTGAATATTCTAAAGGCAAAATCATTTTTTAATAATATAGTTACCAACACATAACTTATATAAATTATTTATAATTTAATTTGGGATGTGTCAATGTAAATCCAAATCTCTTATCAATTACACTTTTTATGCAAATATGAATCCAAAAGTTATTCAACTATCAATAACTGTTTTACATCTAGATACTTAAAAAAAAAAGCCTCAATTTCCTCATTTGTATAATGAGGACAATGTATTAGATTGCAGTTTACTGAGATGAACAAAGCAATAGAAGATTAAAAAAAATTCTGTTCCAACTGAACTTATATATAAAACACTTTGAAAAAGCAACATGTAATTTCTTTTATGGGGAAAGAACACATGGAAAAAATATTATATACTATAAAAAGAATGGATGAAATTTACCTGAAGGAGAGCTATGTGTTGAAGTCATACTCCTGATTTTGGAGTCAGAGAGTCGAGAGATACTATTAGCTCTAATTCTGGGAGAAAATTTATCAGATGGGTTTAATCTTGCACCACTTCTAACAATGGATTCTTGAGTACGTGAAGAGGCACTACTTCTAGATATAGTTGCTTCAGAGTCACTTCGGGCTGATAATGAACCAAGTCTTGTTCTACGAGGCTGAGCCAATAAGTCAATTCTTGAGATATTTCGTCTTCCTGTTGGAGGTTTTGATGTAGAACTGGTTGTGGACACCTCAGAAGCAACAGATGCTTTGTCAGCATCAGCAAGTTCACTGTCTGAAGCTTCACCAAGTCGTGCTCTTCGCAAGAGAGAAGTCCTGGTAGGCCGTGGTCTTGGAAGAGTAGTTGATTTACTAGATGAGCCAGTTGCAACAGGAGAGGTCTTAGATTTACTTATTTTGGAGCCATCTAGTTTGGAATGTGTATGTTCATCTGTTGTGGTAAATGGAGCCCTTCCATGAGATTTATTAGAGTAAGTTTCCTGATCAGATGACATAATATCAGAAATAGCAGAATGAGGTACACTAGAAGTTTGATCATCATCTGTTAAATCAACTGAAGGCTGTCTTATTCTTCCACTTGACTGAACAAGTTTACGACCTTCTGCTCTTGATCCAACATCAGTGGAACGACTTTTTGTTTTCTTTTCAACTTTTTCTCTAGTACTTGAAGATGATGATTTTGCAACATCTTTGGAAGGAGAGCTTGTAGAGCATCTATCTTTATAAAGACTAGTCAAACTCCTTCGTTTTTGGGTTGTTTTTCTTTCTGTGTCTCCAGTAACCAAACTGATTGTACTAGCTGTGTCTACATCTGATTCAGGTGAAATAGAATTATCTCGATTATAACTTGGAGTATCTGGGCCTTCATCAGTTTTGTTCTCATCTCTCAATTTTGCTTCAAGAAAAGCCATTACTGCTTCTGTATCTTTTAAGATGAGAGTTGTATCCATACTAGAATCAGTATCTACTGAGTCGCTTCTCTCTCGTATTCTGCTGCTTACAGATGTTAAAGCAAAAGAAGGGGGAGTAGATGCAGTTTGTTTGTTAATGTGAGGAATAAGTTCTATAGGTATGTTTGTGCTAGGTTTTTCAATAGTAAAGCTTCCCTGTCTCACTAAGGACTTTGCAGATTCCTTCTTGTCTCCTCCTGGCCCTTTGGAAGTTTGACTTTTTAGAATTTCTTCAGGCTTTCTTCTCTTGCCTTCACTTTGTACCACTCTCTCCCCTTTATTTGTAGGCTGACCCAGGGCTTTTTCTAGCACATGGGTCCCTTGTCTAACAGGTTCCTCCTTCCCCTTATCTCCTTGACCTGGAGCATGTTTTGAGGAAGCTAATTTTGTGGGTGTCCACTGTGTCTGCTCCTTTTGCTCCTGTTCCTGAATTTTGGCCAATGCTTGCTTTACCAAGGAGGCTTCTCTGTCAGTCTCACTTTTCTCTTTCCCAGGAACACAAGTGTTCAGATGAAACAGGGTTTTGGTGTCTCCAAGACTTTTCAGACTCTGACCATTCACAGTTCTGTTCATTTTCCCTAGAACTCT
This sequence comes from Myrmecobius fasciatus, assembly GCA_023553655.1. Taxonomy (NCBI): domain Eukaryota; kingdom Metazoa; phylum Chordata; class Mammalia; order Dasyuromorphia; family Myrmecobiidae; genus Myrmecobius; species Myrmecobius fasciatus. The sequence goes on from JAJPUD010012116.1 coordinate 19,555, forward strand.
GTCAGCATCTTGCCGCTCTTTCGGGGATGTTTGTGTTGGGGCTTCCTTCTCCTGAAGTTCTGTGTCTTGTTTTTCACCTATCTCTGACCGCAAAGGTAAAACCTTTGCTCTGCTAGTTTCAATAGACTTATCTTCATTTGGAAGCTGAGGAAGGGTTCTTCTTTTTCTCTCCCCCTGGCTAGTCAAGGAAGTGGTTGATCCAGTGCTTCTCACAGAAATTCCAGACTCACTGATGTCAGTATCTACAGATTAAAAATAAAATTATGAACTTAATAACAGAAAACATCTCTGCAAGAAATTATATATAATGACAATATAGGCAAATTACTGGCAAATGTAGCAGAGAAAGGTTTTAAAGCACATAAGAAGATGCAGCTTTCTGCTATGGAAAGAATATATGGGACCCAAAACCTTGGATCTAGTACCAACATTGTCTTCTTCTAGGCTACGTGATCTTAGGCAAACAATATTTTCAACAAAAATTATGCATACTTGGAATGTATAAATAGGTTTTAATGCACAAATTTAAAAAAGCAAAATCCCAATGAGATAGAAACGTATGTATGTTGTGCATGCATGGGCATACATACACATATAGGCACATGTGTTAATGCACTTTTCTACTCTGTTTTAGTGAAGGCAAGTTTAGTATACTTTTGTTTTTGTATCTTTTCCCACAATAAAGCTTTTGTACAAACAAAATTTGCTTCAGAGGTTTCACTTACAGTTTACCATAGGGGAGCATGGGAAAAACTGACACTTAGCAAAGTATTCTGAATAAAATGAATCTGGATTCCACAAGATTTGGGGACTGACATGTTAATAAAGGGGAGGGGGATTAGACTAGAAAAAGGTCAAGATTTCAGAATTTAAATTACATAGGGAAACATTTCTCCTACTGCAGGAAATTTTTTTTTTACAATCCATAATGATGTCTCCTTAAGGCATTTATTATCTTTATTATGCTATCTGTAATCATAGAGTATCATGTATTATTATTGTGCAGGACTATGTGACACAGAAGATAAGAAGGCAAGTCTTTAAACTGTATATGGGCAAATGACCCAGATTTGAAGTCCACTTCTAAAACTTTGAAAAGAGAGACAGAGAGAGGGAGAAAGGGAAAGAGAGAATGTGGAGAATGGAAAGCACATTAAATGGGGCATTAAAAGATCCTGGTTGAAATCCCACCTCTACCATTTACTATCTGTATATAATTATCTTTATCATATACAAAATGAGAGAGATGTACTGATGGCCTTTGAGATGTCTTTTCACCTTTAAATCAATGATCTTAGGTTAAATTTTTATACATATATGTTATCTATCCATTGTGATAATCTCTGTGGTCAGGGGTATGTATTATTTATTTTTGTGTCCTCCATAGCAAGCACCTGGTGATTCTCTGAAGGTAGTGTATACCCTTATTAGCTGTGCGGCTCTGGGCAAATCACTTGACATTTGTCAGTTTCAGTTTTCTCCTCTGTAAAATGGAAATAATAATAATAATATCATCTACTTCTCAGAGTTGCGTTTTGAAAAGCTTAAAGTGTGATATATAGATAGGCTAGCTATTCTGTAAGCATTTAAATATTTGTTTAATAAATAAATATCATTTTAGTGAATTATCAGTTTAGTAAATTTCTTAGTATAATACAATAAGATATTAATGAAATCATCTTTCAAAAATGATGAAATTTTATTTTTCTTAGTTAATATTTAACAATTTTGTAATTAATTCTTGGATTAATTAATTCAACTATTCTGCCATTCACTTCCTGAATTGTAAATTGGAAAATGTACCATGTTTCTCGATTCTTCAAATAAATTTGCAAAATCTACAGATGAGGAATTTGAAGCTCAATTTCAAATGATTTGCTTAAGATCATTGATCTAGCTAGTTCTGAAGTTGGGAATAGAATTCAAATTTCTGACTACCAATACTTCTTTTCTCTATGACACAGAGCCTTATTTTTCATTTCTTCTGAGAATAGAATAAGAAGAAATGAACTAGGATTCAGGGGATGTATATATGCGAGAACTTGACAGTAAAACTATTAAACAGCTGATTAGAGCAGTGAAAAGCTAACCCCTGAAAATGCCTTAAGTCTATGCCAGTGATAGTCCCTCTACACGGAACCATATAAAAATGTGTAAATTTTTTGTTAAATCATTATGGCACAATGAGAAAAGAAGCAGTTCTGGAGTCAGCAAGGCTTGTATTAAAATCGCACCTTTGTGTGACTTTGGGCATGTCAATCAAACTGTCTCAGCTCAGGTTCCTCAGCTCTAAAATGAGGAGTTTGAGTTACAAGAGCCATGAGGTTCCCTGTAGCTTTTGACCTACAATCCTATCAATTGTATTTGAATATAAATTTAATAGAGTAACATAAGAAAATCACATAATGTCATATAAAAATAACCTCACATTAACTAATTTCATTTCTCCAAGAACTTTAGAATTGAACCTATTCACACCTTTGAATTATTTTTAGATTCCTTTGCCAAGGGGCAGCTAGGTGGAACAGTGGTTAGAGCACCAGCCCTGAAGTCAGGAAGACCTGAGTTCAAATCTGGTCTCAGACACTTAATATTCCCTAGCTGTGTGACCCTGGGCAAGTCACTTAACCCCAATTGCCTCAGCAAAAAAAAAAAAAAAGATTCCTTTGCCAATTAAGTAGCAATTTTTCTCAGTGATTGAAGAAAATTCTATTTCATCATTTAGAGATAGAATAATGTTTTACTAATATTTCCCTGATATTCAAAATGAATTGATAAATTTGGTGTCAGTATCATAGAATGTATTAACACAAATCTGTGATAAATAATCTAGATTTTTAACATTAAAAACTGTCATGAATGACAATAATTTAAAATACCATTTTCTATAGGTGCAGATGCAGACAACTCCACTGTCCTGTCTTCTTGGTCATGTCTTGTATGATTAGCAGCTAAACTAGCCCACTGTGAAACCCATCTCTTATTTCCAGATGAAGTGGTACCTTCCTATAAAAGGAAAACAAATATATGATTTTTATTAAAATAGGTTTTGTTATCTAAAATTCAATTGTATTCACATTATATACATCTACATACATTTCCATAACAGTAATCATCAAAAACTAACAGTGACCTTAGTATTTTTAATTCCTCTCCCAATTCCCTTGACTTTAGTATTTCCAAGATCTGTGGTTTCACTGGTAAGGGTAGTCCTTCCACCAATGCAGACGGCAACCCTTTAGTAAATAATCCTTATGAGTTGCTGTAAAGGGGATGTGGAGGGGAAGCCATTACTTGATGATCAGAAATGTGATTCTTTTAAAACAACTGGTTATATACTTAAAGCCTTTGGAATTTGATAGACCATGGTAGAACTTGTGTTCTGTTGGCACTGTCTTCTAACACAAGGTCACTCACCTTTACAACACAATGAGACCTGGAGTTAAGATTTAAGAGGAGGTTAAAAAAATAAAAACAAAAAACAAAAAACAAAATAAAATCCCCAGAAATGATGACCTGATTTAATATTGCTATCTGAATGTAAAGTTTGGGTCTTTGCCTTTGCTAATTCCCTTCTATTGCCAAATGACCTTATGTTTATTTTTAATATATTCTTAAATGTTTCTGTTGTTAGAAAATAAGCTCCTTCAGGGCAACAGCTCTTTTATTTTTGTCTCTTCTATCCCTACTACTTAACAAAGAAGGTGGTACACTACAGACATTAAATGATGATTGTTGTTTGATTGATGGGAGGAATTCTGTATACTCCAGGCCAGGTTAGTTTCAGGATACTACTGGATGTTTGGATCTTGTACATAAAAGGTATTTAATAAATGATTACTTAACAAGTAAAAGAATATAACAGTAACAAGAAATTTTCCATTACCAAGTTATTGTTTCCATCATCAAGTAAAACTCTTGAGAAATTTCAAGGGGTAGAGAAGGTGGCTACATTTGGGTGGGATAAATTCTTCATATCTGACCTTCAGGTAAATGTGCTACTGGAACACCTTGTTGCCCAATGAGATCTGAATTAAATGGAATTTAGTCCCTAAAATGGCCTATCATTCCAGAGGTTGCTGATGTACATTATTTGTTTAATGTCTGAATAATAACCTTAACTTGAATGAAAAATATTATGAACTTAATTTGAGAGCCTAGTAATCAATGCTACTTGAATATATGAATTAGAATGATTCCTGGACAATATCAAGTTATAATTAAGACCTTATTTTTTAAAATTTTATAAATTACTTTATATCTGTTTGCTGCACACATTTTCTTAAATGGGTTTCTGTAAAACAAAAGATGATGGAATGTAAAAATATAAAGAAAAGGAATAAATGAAACTAAAATGATGAAAATCATTTTGAATTGAAAACAAAACATTAAAAGGAAAAAAGTTTATAAATCCTCCATTTTAAAAAAACATGAACCAAAATTTCTCTAAAATCACAATTTCTAGAGAAACAGTTTAAACTTTGCTTTTTAATAAGACATTATAGCCTTGAAAGCAGGTATATCATTTAAAGATGCCATTGAAAGTAAAGATATTGTCACTATTTTGTATTTAGAAGGTATAATGAGAACTGGATAAACTATCTATCTAGCATCCTTCAAAATGTGCAAACGTTCACTGAGCAATGCTTAAGATTCATTGGCTTGATCCATATAATCTGATTAAACAAAAACCTTGCTATTTCTTAAATCACAGTAATATTAGTAATAGTAGTAATAGTAAATCAATGTAATATTTTTTTACAGACGTCTTAGTACACAATCTTGAATACTGAAGCCAGTTAGTTCCATGGAGCAAGCATAAACATGCAGCTTGTTGTTCTATAAGGCTCACTCTGGTTCACAATTGCCAGATGGGAAACAATCAATTCACTCTCAAAAAGCAGCTATGAAGAAAAACAAAACAAAACAAAACAAAACAAAAAAACACAACATATGTGCAACCTACCCACAAACAAACAAGTTAAGAATAGGAAAAAAAATATGAAAATATAATGTCTTCTTACGGATACTTTCAAAGAATGACAGTTATGAGACAAGTGTTCTAAGACAAAGACATTAATATCAATTTTCAGTCACAGTAGATACTTTGTCTATAACAGGTATAAATTTACTATTCAATGTAAGTGCAGAGTCCTAGGTTTTCACATACAATTACAACATAAATACATCAACTGATCCATTTTTGTCTTTAATGACTTCTGAGAAACAGACAATCTACATATTTAGATAATTTTTTTTCCCACATTTAACATGTTAGAATGTATCTTATCATAGGACTGTATTAACACTTTTCCCCCCATGGCATCTTCTCTGACTTAAGCTTACAGAACACTAAAAATATCCTTGCTATATGGATCTCTTTGTGAGGGTGAGTGTGTGTGTGCACGTGCATATATGTACATGTGTGATATACCTCACTAGTAAGTACTTTCTGGTTGTTCCTTCCCATGGTCAAAGAATTTAATGAATGAGAGCTTGGGGAAAAAAAAAAAAAACACTTAATAGATAATCAACACCTAGAATCATTGATTTAGAGCTGAAAAGGACCTAGAGGTTGTCAAGTTCAACTCCTTTGTTAACAGATTTCTGAAGAACTTTAGGTCCAGAAAGATTCAGGGATTTGCTCCAGGTCACAGATGTAGTGTCAGAGTTGGCAAATTCTATCACCTATGCTCCTAGCTATTAAAGCTATTAAAGATGAGGAAACAGGTTTAGAAAAGGCCAGTGACTTCCTGAGAGTCACAGAGTCAAATGAGAACTTGGATGCCTGATTCCCACATAAGGTCTCTTTGATCTATGCCACTTTTCTATTATGTGATTAAGTCTGATACTTCCAAGTACACAATCACTTCCCAGAAGGCAGAGTCTCAGTTTCTTATTTGTAAAAAAAAAAAAAAAAATTCCCTTAATACCTAGTGTCATGCTGAGCATAAATAGTAAATGAAAAGAACGCTGCTGTGGAATGAAGTAGGTTCATATTTCACCTCTCATACTCACTTAGCTGTGTGACCTTGAGTAAGTCATAATATGTGTGATTTTTTTTTTCCTCTATAAAGTATGGATAAAAATATCTAAAAGTAGGGATAAAAAGATCATGGGAGGAATAAATGTATCACTATATATAAAGTTCTTTATAAACTTTAAAGAAATCTAAAAGCCCCAGTTATTAGTAACACTATTCGGTATTCAAAAATCTTTACTGGATTCATTTCATTTTAATTCATTTCAACTGAAAAAATATTGAACAGCAAAACTGCACAATCTAAAAGTACATACCAAAAATCTTGTAAAAACTAGATGTCTATATGTTGTTTTACAAAAAACTCCCTAATCACTAAAAATTAAAAAAAAAAAATTGGGGGGGAGGGGAGAAATACATGGTTTTACACAGAAAAAGAGTTAATCATCAGGAACAGAATTCTACCTCAGAATCAAGAAATCCAGATGGAATCAGTGTTTTTTTTTCTTCTGTTACTACTGCAGCAGAATTCAGAGCCCAATCTTTTATTAAATCTTTCTGGTTTTCATTGATAACAGGCCTATTATAATCCTGACCGTCATCTACTCCAAAGACCTGTGAAATGAAACCAATTATTATATAGATTAAAAAGGAATGCCTAAGCATGAGGTTACAGAATGGATGGCAATATTAACTGTATAGAAGGCCACTTTTTAAATAAACCAACCTAAAAGAGAAAAATAAAACCAACAAGCTCATTTTAGGAATAAGAATTATGTCTTTGAAATGAAATGCTGTCTATAAGTGCATGTCAGAAAATTCATTTGAAAAGATTAATTTGGTCAGGTACAAAAAGATATATCTAAGCATTAAAATTAAAGTCTCTTCAAAACATTTCCCAACATTTACAGAAAAATAAGACAATCTGACCAAAGAGACATTTATTCTTTCCTTTCCCTCTGATTTATGACACAGTTAAACAAGGTTATTACAAACATAAATACAAAATTCACTAAATCTCTCAAATTATAAAATTAAAACAATATGTAGTTTGTTAATATCTGAGAACTGTAACTGTCCTGAGTTAATTCTATCACCAACTCAATAATTTTAATCATCAATACTATTTGAGTTTTCCCAACAGTCACTGCTTTCCACTTTGTTGTTATTAAAAGGGAGGAAATTTTGTCTAAAATCTATGATATTTAATTCACTGGTTGGAGAGTAAAGTACTGAAATACCATTACTATCAGGAACAGTATTTTATAGTATTTGATAGTAAATTGGTTGTCACAAAGATGAGCTTAGTAGGTTGTTAGGTAAAGAGAATGCTAGGGATATAATATATCTAGCATATTTAGATTTCAGAAGGGCATTTGATAATTTTCCCCAAGATATCCTTGTGGATGAGATGGGTAAATATAGTATACATAACCGAACAGTTAAGTTAGAAGTTGGAACTAATTGATCATCTAGATCAAAAGAGTATCTATAAACTTATGTCAACCTAAAAGGAAGTCTCTTGAGGAATGCTGTTGATTTCTTTGCTTGCCTATATTAAATGCAGAATTTATATCAACATGCTAGATGAAAGCTGCAGGCTTATCAAGTTTGCACATGACAAAAATATTAAGAGAATTTGCTGATACAGTGATGATAATTAGTACTCCTCCCTCCCACCCCATCCTCCAAAAAAACCAAACTCAAAACCAAAACCAAAAAACCTCAACAAAATAGAATGATAGATAGAAGCTAACAAGATGAAATGAGATCAGGGGAAAGTGCAACCTTACAAACAATTTTTAAAAAGCCAGTTGCCCAAGTATAGGATAGAGAAACTGTTTCATTAAAAGCAGCCTAATGGATAGATTCCAAGTTCAAAATGAATAGTATTATGACCAAAGTAGCTAATATGATTTTAATTTCTACTAACCTGAGTCTGGTATTCAAAAGAAAGAGAGTATACTACGCTCTGAATCATGATATTCTGTCTTAGCCAGGACAACACAGTGAGTTCCATATTTGAGAAAGGAAATTAACAGACTGAAGCTTCTTAAGGAAGCAACTAGTAAATAAGGGAAACAAAACCTTGCTTTTTAAAGATCAAATTGAACTACTAGAAATATTAATCTAGAAAAGAGATTAAAAGGTTTAGGAAAGCTGTCCACAAATCATTAAAAGGTTGTTATATAAAAGAGTAATTATGTTTTGTTTGGACAGAACTAAAACTAATGAGCAGAGGTTTAAAGCAAGACAGATTCTAACACAAAATAGACTAAACTGCCCTGACAATTGTCTAAAAATGGAACGGATTATCTCAATGGAGGACACATCATTAAAGGTTTTCAAGCCCAAGTTGTATAACCAGAATTAGTTAAAGTTATCAGAAATAAATTCATGATTTGGATAAGTTGCCTAGATGTTATATGAAGTCTCTTCTACCTCTCTCTATGAATCTGATTATCTTTCAAAATTTTACAGCTAAGGAAAATAAGGATTAGTAAGACAAGTAATTTGTCCAGTGTCAGAAATATGAATTAATAGCAGAGAAAATAGAAGCCAGATTTCCAGAGTTCTACTTCGTCTACACCAAAATGCCTTTACTATGACTACTATATTTCTTACTCATCTCACCTAGGTTTGTTTTGTATACATCTCCTCCCTCCTTTCTGTAGCACCTTGAAGAAGAGTAAGAAAATTCTACCTTTCCATTTATTCTGCTTTTTTTTCTGATTTATTAAAATGATTGGTTCATTAAAGCAAAGGAGAACATATCATTTGAAACTGATAAAGTACAAGGAGTATAGAATACGGAACTATTTACCAAATCTCAGTATAATAGAAAGAGGAGACAATGAAGTTTTAAAGTAATGTATTTAAGTAGTATTTGGTACACTGGGTTATTAACAAAGCTATGAAATTTCTTATCCCATGGGTAAGATAAGGTTAAAGTACAAAGAGCTTCAAAACACCTTTAGATAATTTCACAGACAATAGATTTATAATGGATTCCTTAAGGAAACCATGCTTTATGTGTAGGCAATACTTTCTTCCCATATTTACCTTTTAATCAGGGCATTAAACTCTAGGCTGGACTGGATGACTGATGCCTTTGATGAAGCACAATGTTTCCCAAGTATAACAACAACAGCAGCTAGCATTTACAGAGTGCTTTAAATTTTGTGAAGCCATTATAAATATCTCATTTGATTCTCATAAAATCCCTAGAGAAAAAGTTGCTATTATCATCCCCACTTTATAGATGAGGAAACTAAGGCAGAAAGAGGCTAAGTGATTTTCTTAGGGTCATGCAGCTAGTGTCTAGAAAAGGCTTTTCTGACTCCAGATGTAGTCTGTCATATTCACAATGCCACCTACTGTCTTTGTTAATTACAGCTTAAAATGGTGCAAAAATTAAAATATAAAATGTAAGTGCAAACATAAAATGTAACTTTAATTACATTGTAAGATTTTTTGAGTTTACATTGACAACTTCCTGAGAGCTTACAAATGAGGAAAAAAATATTTTTTGCTCATATTTTAATCCTCCACAGTATTTTTAGCCAAGTTCTTGAATATGCTCACTATGTATTCACAAATATGTGCAGTACTGATCAATGAATAATACATAATGAAGGAAATTAAAAATACATTTAGTGAAGCTTCTGAAATTATATGCAAAAAAGAAGCAAAGGTTGATTTGGAGATAACCAAAAGACACTGTATGTTCCATTGCTATTCTACAATGTCAAGAGAAATCTAGGAAAGCTGCAAATGTATTGAGTAGTCAATACTCCCTTGCTATACCACATACCTTTTTCTTCCCCAATGGTAAATTCATGGTAGGGATGGACAAGAATGCAAAGAATGAAAAGGTAGGGAAGGATTGCAATTGGCATCACTGGAACACCCATACCAATATGATTAAAGATCTATTTGAGAATGGATTAAGAAGGAACCTCAGATAGCATTTAGTGTAATCTCTTTCACTTACAAATTTTGGAAACTTAGAGAGATTAAATGGCTTACTCAGAATCATAGAAATAATTATATAATTACTTATCTGAAACTACAACTTCTGAGTCCAAATTGAAGATACTTTCCACTGCATTATGCCACCTCATTTTAATTTTTAATATGCATTTGATTTGGTCACAATATAAAATATGGAGTTTAAAAGAATTATCAATTTATATTTCCATAAATAATTAGTCTAAAAGATAGCAATGCTTAAAAGAACACTGAAGTTATAGGACTGGATTCATTTTGGCTTGGCTACTTTCATGTCTGTCTCAATTTTCTCATCTGTCAAAAGGGAGCAATAATAATGCAAGTATTGATACTTATAATACAGGGATGTTATGAAGATAAATGAAATAATTTTTAACCAAAAAGTACCATGTGATTATGACTTGGAATTATTATAACATATATTTAAGGTGAAAATCATTTGAAAAGTATTCTTGTTATTTAAATAAATCCTAAAGATTATTATTGAATGGATCCATTTCCTCTATTCCACAGACTTCTGTGATCCTATCTCATTTTTTTTTCTTTTCTTTTTAATAATCTGGGATCTATGTCTATGTGGAATGTCAGTCCACATCCCCTAGAAACCTCTATAATTTTCAAAGGTCTAAGTCTTACGCTGAGTGAGTCCAGAAAATCTGATCTAATATGAGGATACGGGCACTCACATTGACAGCAATGAAATGTAGTATAACTGACAACAAAGGAGACAAGAAAAACAAAACAAAATAAAAACTATAAGGCAGAAATAACTCAAATGGCAAAGAATTCAAGATATATTCTCTACACAGGGGCACAGCCTTTAGGTCTCCTCAGGGAATCAGTATAAAAAGATAGTACAAAAACTCATACTTACAATGACACTAAATTATTAAGAAAATGTTGAATTACAAGTCTAAGAAACCAGATAGTATTTTTAAAAGTTTTACTGCCCAAAGACTGGCTTTTCTCTTCCCTTCATCTTGCCTCCCCTAGTACCTTACCTTTCTCTTATACATAGCTTTGGACTTCCTATATTTTCTTTTAAGAAGGTAAAAAAGTGTATCAATACAAAAATATATTCACAGAAACATCAAATCTATGTTTAGTGTTCCCTTTTCACTATTAATTTATAAGATCTATTCTTTATGGACATTTTTACTAGACTATAACTAATACAAATATGATCACAAAGATCAAGAAAGTATTTACTGATAAATGTAGACAAGGAACTTTAAAACAATGTCAAAAAAACACACCCTCTTCTTTTTCCTATGGATAATTCTAGGAGTTTGAGAAAATAATATTTAGAAATTTTCTTGCTACATAAGATCCAATAATTTCAGTGCAAGTTCATCGTGTGATTAAGATATTAACTATTAAAATGGCAAAATCTCAGTAGCTAAGATGGTTCTTGAAACTTAACTAGACTTGTGTTCCAGCTCCATTTTTGATCTTTAGAAACTTGGGGTTGGAAATTTCTGAATTGTAGCTCTAAGATCTGGGAGATTCAGTGAAATTTTTGGAATGACAGTTTTGAGATATATATATATATATATATATACACACACATAGGCCATTTCTCTACTAGTGGACACATCTGGGATTTCCCACAAGTTATAAAAATCTGAGGTTTGGAGCTTTTGAATCTGATGTCTAGAGATCTTCTAGACATTCTTCTCTCTCTCTCTCTCTCTCTCTCTCTCTCTCTCACTACTCATTTTTGGAAAAAAAAAAATTCAGCTCTTAATGCTTTCCTTCCTTTGTTCCCCTCACTAAATCTAAAACTGTGAAGGTAAGCAACAATACCCATTAAACATCTGAAATTGTACAAAACATATTCCAAATTAGTCATGCTGTCAAAAAAAAAAAAACCAAGGAAAATATAATAAATAAATATAATAAATAAATGCATGTTTCAATTGGTACTCAAGATTTCATCAGATGTCTCTCTGGAGGGTTTTTTCTGTAGTAAAGATATTTGACCTACAGTTTAATCTTTTGGGTTTTTTTTTTAATTTAATCATTCTAATAAATATTTTTACTTTTAAAGGTACAAGTTGCGGCAAGTACATACTTCACTGTATTAAAGCACTGCTGATCTAAATCTAAATCAAGATGATCAAATCAAAAGTACATAGACAGATATCATGATGATGTTTAGAAAGAGAAAAAAAAAAGGTATTTCATATACAAATATATCAAGTAAACTGTCCCAAATTCAATTCAAGTCAATAAGAGAGCATTTACAGGTTTTCTTGTTTGAGAGGTAAATAAAGGACTTGGAAGAGCTGCATATTTCCCATAACTAATGGCAATAAAAAATATCATTTAAAAGGACATTAGGTTATCTTTTGTTTCAGATGTCATGATAAACATTTGCAAAAAAAGGTGATGAAGATAATTCCAACTTTCTGTGCCACATGTGATAAAGGATTTCAAATGAGGAAAATATGGAGATATAGAGACTGTACAATATTACATTTAGATGAACTAAAAACAACAACAACAAAAAATAATGGGATTAAAAGAACTATTAAAGATTCCATGTAAACTTAACCAGAGGTTCCAGTATCTGTTCTTAGTTCTATGTTGCTTTATATTTTTAGCGTTAAATTGGATTAAAGCATAGCAAGCAAAATGGCCCTTTTTGACTTCCCTAAGTTGTTAATGTTGTCACTTCTGCCACCTATCAAAATAATTTTGTATTTATTTTATATTTTTTCTATTTATTTTTCTATGAATATTTTGTATCTCTCCTTCATCCCAAGTATACTCAAGGGAAAACATTTTTTCATTGAATTTTCAAATGACACAAATCTAGGAGGATAGCTAACTATGATAGGCTAGAATACTGGGCTTAGGTAGGTTAAATATAAGATCTTATATTTGGGTTTAAAATTCTACTTCAAAACATGAGAGGAAGGAATATAAGATCATTTCTCTGAGAATTATCTGGGGATTTTAGTAGAGTACAAGTTCAATGTATGGCAATAAGTTGAATGCAATTTTGGGATGCAGTAAGAGAAGCATAGCTTCCTACAATCTCAAATGAGCCATATCTCAAATGTTTGGATGTTAAGGATGGAAAAGAGAAATACTTGACAGGAGAGGTTTGAAAGGCAGGAGATATATTTAGTGTGACACTAGGCAAATCACAATCTCTGTTTTCTCATCTGTAAAATAGGGAATAATAATAGCCCGTACCAATAACAATTTAATTCAAAGGTTATTGTAAAGCTAAAATGAGATATTTATACAGCACTTCGCAAACCTTATTATACAAATGGTAGCTAGTATTTTAAATGGAAATGATCTGCCTCCATGAGGTAGTAGGATTCTCATCAAAGGAGGTCTTCAAGGAAAAGCTAGATGATTGCTTAGTGAGTATATTTTATATGTGATTTTTTTCAAAAGTGTTTTGGTTTGCTAAAATCTTTTCAATTTTGAAAATCTGATTTGGTTGGCCTATACAATAGCAGAGTTAGGTAGATTTGAAACTAATGAAAGGTCTGGACCTAACAAGTAATGAAGAATTGTCCTTGGCAAATTGCTTTAAGGATTTATGCTTGGCCATGTGTTTTTCATGCTTCTGGTGAAGATAAGCTTCATATATAAGTAGATAATGGGCCAGCCAAGAAAATCATGGGTTAATACTAAAGAGATGCTTTCAAAAACCACTTTCTGGTATGTTATTAGGTAGATTCTTTTTCAGAGACAAGGTAAACTAGATGGTTCTCTGGATTCTTTTCCAATTCTGAAGCTTTGTAAATTCAATTGATGTTTACAGAACCAGGATCATAGGCAAATGGATTAAGCTAATTAGTATTCATTACACTTATGTAAATAGGAGGTCTTCAATGAATACTTGAAATAATAGAATTTTAGAGCAATAAAGCATTTGGGATTAATATAAGCAAATATCTTATTTTTATAATAGGAGAAACAGAGATCCAAACTGAGACCAACAGTTCCTCATTATTCACTGAGTTTAAGTGATTTCGTAAAGTAAACCTGTTATCAGAATTCAGCTTTTACTTTTTCTGAGGGTTAAGGACTATTTCTTCTATATCCCATTCATGTTGAGAAACAGAAGGAGAAATTTATTGATATAAAGATCTTCTCACTAAATGAACAAAGCTTATTGGAAATCAAATTTTTGTCGATACTTGTGAAAATAAGTCTAACACTGTCTGCTTTGTCATTTTAGCAGGAAAAACCCTCTTTTTAATTGCTATATTTTGTTGAATGTGACAAAACCTAATATGGAAAGGGATATAGACATTAGTAGTATGTAGCAAGTAAGAATAGTACTTCAAAACCCCACTTTTTTAAGCAAAGTAAGATTCAGAAAGTACCAACCTCCCTTTTAGATAAGTATTAAAATGAGTCTAAAAATAACACCTGAAATGCTCACCCATGTTTTATATTGGAGGGATTTAAATTATTTTTACAAAGATGACAAAACACTGCTCTAAATAAGGTCTCCTGTATACAGAAGATAAATGAGACAATATGTTTTCCCAAAGTTTAACTGCAAAACGCAATTTGTTAGCTGTTCAAGAAACAGTAAAAGTAACAACATTATAATGAGAGAAATCATTACACGTGCTCATGGGAAATCTGAACACCTGAAAATACTTTTAGAGAAATGGGGTAGCTAGCATCTAGGAACATGAGTACATTTTTGAAATCTTTCCAAAACTTGTTTGGCTTCAATGTCAAAGCTGTAGCATGATTGTATTTTAATTTCTGGTTCAAATAATATTTCAATAAAACTCAAAAATCTATTAAAATACCACCCCACCTTCTTATCATCTTGCTTTTGTATGTTGCCTTTTACTATTAAATTGTAAGTTCTTCAAGGAAAAGAACAATATTGCTTTTATTTGTATTTCCTCCCCTTCACTTCCCCAAAAAGAAAAAAGACCTGTTTTCTAAAAGATTCTATTTTAGTTATTATAGGAGAACTGACCACTAGGCAATGTGGTTGGTGACAAGCAGGAACATCTGGAGGACTTTTGCCTTCTATAGAGAAACTTTGTCGCAAGAGGTTAGATGGCCAAAGAATGGGGCTAGCTGGCAGACATGCAGTATGTCCTTGCCACACTTCTCACTTGTAAGCATAATAGAAAAGAGTCATAGAGTCAGGTCTACATCAGGGAAATTTCATTTTGGAAAACCTGAATAAAAAAGTAGTGCTTTTTTATAAAACCTCATTGGCTTTTATGGATCTTACCTGTAATTTTCAAAGAACCACTTAAGACAGGGGTTATTAACTTTTGGGGGGCAATACTGAAACTCTTTTGGCAGTCTTTCTGAGCCTTTTTCAGAATATTTTTTTAAATAATAATAGAAGTAAAAGATAAATTTCAGTTACAGGTTATTGAATATAAGCAATTTTTTCCCATCCATATTCATGGACCCCCTAAAATCTACTCACAGACTTCAAGTTAAGAATCCCAGGCTTAAGGGCACGAAGTAAGTTACTTTGTTTCATCAACAACCATTAAGTCTTTCTTCTTCCTTAAATATTCTAGTTAATGCTATCCCACATCTTATACTAAGTATATAATACTTCATTTCTGAGGTCTTTTCTAATTCCTAATTTTCCCAGAACATATTATACTTCCATCCAAAATTAGGATCATAATTGTAAAGCTGGTAGGGCTTTTTAAAGCCATGAATTCCAAACTCCTTAAGTTTACAGATGAAGAATCTTGATGCTAGGAAAGGTACAGAAAGATTAAGTGACTTTTCCACGCTCTTGAGGGTAGTGAGGCAGGATTGGAAATAAAGCACTAATGCTGCACATGTGTGTACATAGGTATGATAATAGGTATGATATAAGTTTTTTGAGGGCAGGTAATGTTTCACTTTACTTTGTCTCCCCATTGTCTAGTACAGTGACTATTGGCAGGTACCTATTAAATTGAATTTTCCTACTTTCTTCCTTGATCTCTATTCTTCAGTATTAAATATTCTTGTTCAAATAATACTTTCTTTGCTAACCAATCATGCTAGTTCTTTGTGGAGATCTACTAAAAACTATTTGTCCCTTATGACTTTAGGTACTAAGTAATATATAATTTTCCCACTTCTGATATCATACCTGAATTAAGGTTAGAAATAGGATTCATCTCTAATTTCTACATAAAGGTTAGACTACCATAAGACTACCATAAGAACTACTTTACTATGTAGGAGAGGGAGAATCCAGCAAGTCTATGAATCAGTAGAAAGGCAGAGAAACTCAAATGGGCCCTATCCAAGGGAATTCTCTTTAGTAGACACTGCATGTAATTCAGATCATCATAACCAAGGATGAACAAGATTTTATTGTATCCTTTGCCACCACTCTGCATATTCCAGACGACTGCCTCAAATTAAGCCTTATACTTCTGCTTTTGGAAGCAAAATGTATCATAACATTTTTGGCCAGGCTGGTTCTTTGAGAACATCTTAAGAGAAACACCTTCCCCTATGCATCTCTTGTTCAAGGCCTTTCTTAAATACTCCATAAGGGGCAACCAAATAGCCTAATGGATAGAGCACTGGCCATAGAATAAGGAAGACCTGAGTTCAAATCCAGCCTCAGACACTTAATGCTTACTAATTGTGTGACCCTGAGTAAGTCACTTAACCCCAATTGACTTTCAGGAAAAAACCCCAAACAATAAACACCCTTCATAAGGGAGTTTATCCAGTCTGTTGGGGGATTTCTTTTAGATCTCTTTACCCTGTTGGGATGCCATTACCTGTTGCCCTGGTTAGCCTTTACTCTTGCTTTATGGGTTATCCCATGTCTTTTTTTGGTCATACATGTCTTTGATGATATCCTTTATACCCTTTGTCCTATACAATTCATTGTGGGTAATATTTTATTGCCTACTCAAACTCATCATAAATTTTTTCTTCTTCTTTGGTTGACTAAAATTTTAATTACTTAAAACACTATGGTATTCTATGATTTATAATCAAACAGTATCATTGGAAAAATATTGTTATTTTTGAAAAGGGATTTTTTCCATAGAAGTCTGAGATTATCAAACAAACCATAAAATTTCAGAAAAGCAATCTAGTTCATACTCCTAATCTCATTCAGGTTTGGGCACAGTTCACTATCCATTAACATTGTATGTCAAAAGAAAGAGAGATGGAATAACAGTTTAAAACAGTGTCAGTGATTTTGTCCACCTTTTGAAAGAGTATGCCTGGAATGAGCATAAAATGGGAACATGAATCAGTAGTTGTCTCGGTTGCCACATGCCACATGCACACAGTGCAAGCATGCTATCATACTGAATATGACACTTTTTCATGATGCCCACACCAAAAGATCCTATCCAGCTTAAGTTGGTGGAGCTAATGAGAAAAATATCTTTAGCTATCTTTTCTAGAACTCCTGGTCAGCTAGAAGGCCTCTGTTGTGTTTCTCCTGACTTCCTCATAATCTTTCTTCATGCCTCATGGTGAAGTAGGAATAAACAGTAATATGGTTCTATGACTCTCTCTAAATTGTATGAATATGTAATCTCTAATATAATCACAATTATTTATGGGGTGCTATCAAACATATTTTTCTCTAATCAGTTTTCCTGCAAAGTAATTACTTGCTTCTGATCTGCTACACAATCATTTTCATTCTATGGTAATGGTATTTGGAACTTGTCCTTCTGGTGCCAAATGCCTCACTTCTTGAAGAAAGAATTCATCATATATAATAAGTGTGAGGATTTTGTATAGATTAGAAGCCATTCTTTATTTCTCAACCCTGCTTGTCAAAATGTTATTGTTTCTCTAATTTTCCACTGAGAGTCACTAAGTATTAAAAATAAGTTGATTTAATTTAGAAGGACTTATCAAATTAGTTGTAGAATTTCTCTATCTGTTCATCTTTAGCAGATGTTGGTATGTTGGTATGTAACATATAAATGTTAAAAACATTTAGTTTTAGTGGCCTTAAAAAAAAAAAAAAAAAAAACAAATGATTCCCTTAACTACAGCATTACAAAATAACCACAACAAATGTTCTGCAAAATAGTGTTACTGCTGGCTAAAATGACAGGAAAAGATAACGATGAATGTTGGAGGGGATGTGGGAAAACTGGGACACTAATACATTGTTGGTGGAACTATGAACGGATCCAACCATTCTGGAGAGCAATTTGGAACTATGCCCAAAAAGTTGTCAAACTGTACATACCCTTTGACCCAGCAGTGTTTCTACTGGGCCTATATCCCAAAGAGATCTTAGAGGAGGGAAAGGGCCCCACATGTACAAGAATGTTTGTGGCGGCCCTTTTTGTGGTGGCTAGAAACTGGAAACTGAAGGGATGCCCATCAATTGGAGAGTGGCTGAATAAATTATGGTATATGAATGTTATGGAATATTATTGCTCTGTAAGAAACGACCAGCAAGACGATTTCAGAGAGGCCTGGAGAGACTTGCATGAACTGATGCTGAGTGAAACGAGCAGAACCAGGAGATCATCATACACAGCAACAACAGTATTACATGATGATCCATTCTGATGGGCATGGCTCTCTGCAACAAAGAATTGTCTCAAACCAGTTCCAATTGTTCACTGAAGAAAACCATATACACCCAGAGAGAGGGAAATGAAATATGGACCACAACATAACATTTTCATGATCTCTATTGACATTTGTTTGCATTGTGTTGCCTTTCTCGGATTCTTTTTTTTTCTTGTAGATAGGATTTTTCTTGCATAACTTCTCAAGCATTTCAACATTATTAGCATGTAGTGGACTTCCTGCCATCTAGGGGAGGGGAGGGGACTGGGGGTAAAATTTGTAATGGAAAGCTTTGTAAAGATCAATGTTGGGGAACTACCCATACATATGTTATACAAATAAAAAGCTTTAATAAAAAAAAAATAGTGTTACTGCTCTACTTTGGATACATGATAAAGTAACTCCACTCACTTTTTTTAAAAGGCCACTCAGCTTCATCTGAATACAAAGTAAACAAAGTTCCTAAAGTTGCTGTAGAGCACATAGGTAACTAGCATAGTTAAAAATAAATAAATGTAGTTGGTTTTGGTTTCTTTCCTTTTTAAAAAAAAATATACAATACAATTATTTAAACATTTAAGTAGCCTGTCTAATCTAAGGAATTAAGTGAGGAGAAGATAAAAAGAAAAGGAAAGGGGAAGAGTAGAAAAGAAGAAGGAACAAGGATGGAAGAAAAGAGGTCTGGCATCTGGGGTACTTCTGAAGTGGGGAAACTATAAGCAGGGGATTGCTGCTAAAGCACATTTAGCATTAGCAGGATCTATTGCTGAAAGTGGAACTCAAGAACATTTTGCAATTGTCAAAGGTTGCTATTAAGTGAATTGCTGGGTAGGATTACTGCCATGTTGTTCATACTTTCTATGATGATATAAAATTTAAATGATATCCCTTAAACATTCACTGTCAGGGGAGGGCTGTGGAAGATGATCCCAGATAACCTGACTTGGAGGAAGAGGTCATAAACAGAGTCCCATTTATAGAGGAATTCAGAATAGGACACTATAGCAACAAAAACTGAGTGACTACTTTTCCCACTAATTCTTTTTATGAATTTCCAATGAGAAGCTTCTAAGCCATTCTTTTTTAGCTGAGACTTATTTTTTTCTTCTGGTCTTATTTATAATTAAAGTATCATAATTTATATGATCCAAATCTTCTAGTAATATTATTAGTCCTTGGTTATCAGATCAGAATCTCACATGAGAAAGGCAGGTGTTAACCAATAGTTAAGAATATGCTTACAATCTAATGACTATGTGATCTTAGCATATTCAATTTTCTTCTGTCATTTTTTCAAGGTTAGGGCAAAAAGGAAAAAAAATAAACAAATTCATTGCAAAGTTGGGAGTGGAAATCTCTCAAACTGTTCATTCCTTCTGAGACTAAGACCTAGGTTCCCATCTACTTGGAGATAGAGTAGGAATGGGAAGAGAAAGAATAATCACTTGGGACAAGAAGAAGAGCCACTAAGTTCATAACTTTTAAGAAACAAGGATTTTAGCTACTTGAGTTTTGGTACTGGCAAAAAATTTCTACAGGTTAGCCTATATATTGGCATTTGAGAAAGAAAATTCTCTCCTACATTTCTATCCATGATGTACTTTAAACTCAATCTGAATTCTACTCTATAAACTTAAAACCACTGTTATTTCTGATAATTATGTTGAGGTATAGGCAGTATTGCTCAGAATATTAGGAAGTGAGGTCACTAGCATTTGGGGAGATCAGGCAAAGTTTGTGTTGTTCCTTGAAAGAAGTAAAGGATCCTTTGAGGCAGAGAGGGGCTGAAATGCATTCAAAGCATATAAAATAACTAATATAAAGGTTTAGAAACAAGGAGACAGAGAACTACATGTAAGAAATAGAAGGTCAGTTTGCCTGGACCACATAGAATGAGGGGAAAGGAATCATGTGGAATGAAGCTAGAAGACAAATTAGTGCCAATATATTAAGGTCTTTAAAAACTCAACAGGAGAGTAAATTTTATCACAGAAAATAGGGAATAATAAAAATAAGGAACCAAAGGAATTTTACTGAGTAATTGGGTAGTAAAATTGAGAATGGAAAAAAAAATAAAGGAGACAGAAAACTATAAGAAACTCATTGCAACAGAACCAGCAAGAGGTGGTAAGAACATGAATGAAGGGGTTGATTGTGCAAGAGGAGATAAGGGGAACAGATATGTCAGCTTTATCACTCTGGTTCCATTTTAAGATAGAAATGATTCATGAAGAATTACTATATTCTTTGAAACCCACTGAGTGTGGAAGTTGACCTTAGAGATGATCTTGTTCAACCTCCTATTTTACAGATAAAATTCAAGTTCAAATGTAAAATGGACTTGCCCACTATAGATATGGTACTTTTAAGTTCCTTATTCCAAAAGATGATAAAAATAAAAAAACAGAAAAATGATTTATCCAAGGTCACAAAGAAGCAAGTGGCAGAGTTGCAGTTCAAACCACACCTAAAGAGCCACAAAACACAGAATTTTGCATGATCTACATCTTGAAAAACTAAAATCCTGAAAAGATAAAGGAATGTGAATAAAGTGAATCTTCCAGTAATGATGTGAATATTAGTCCTGGGGCAGCTAAGTGGCACAGTGAAAGAGCACCAGCCCTGAAGTCAGGAGGACCTGAGTTCAAATCTGGTCTCAGAAACTTAACAAGTCCTAGCTGTGTGATCCTGGGCAAATCACTTAATTCTAATTGCCTCAGCAAAAAAAAAAAAGAATGAATATTAGTCCTTTTCTTGCCTATAATTTGACTTTTCAACCAAGATTTATGATAAAAAAGAAAAAAAAAGTTGAATTTAAAAGTATGTTTTGGTTAAGGATATATATTATGAAATAAGGAAAAATATGATTTAAAATTTTAAAGCATGAATTATTTCATTTTTTGTCTTCCTTTAGAAAAGCTTGAAAGAATATGGAGGCAATTATTTGTACTTTTGTGTATCTATTTTTAAGTCTTAATGACTTTAAATGTGATAAAATTACCAACTTCACTGTTTCCCACAATTTTACTCTTACACTATGTATAAATTATACTATTTCTTTATAAAGCAACTACGATGATTTCAAATATGGTCTATCAGATCCCTACTTGAGTCATAGCTCTGTATCATTTTTACACTTTTAAAAACCAATCACATCTGACTCATTATAGCTTGAAAACTCTACTTTGTTGGCTTTGTGTAGGAACATATAAATTATATTAGGGTAGGTGGAAAACAGTAATTATTTTGACAGAAAGAAAAATGACAACAAATTTTGAATGTGAAAAAGCAAAATTAAAACCTTTCAAGCAAAAATGGTAATATAGTTTCAAAATTATAAAAATAGGTCAGCACAAAGTACTTAAAATAGTTGTTTCACGTTTGTCTTTAAAGAAGAAAGCTTAATTAACTTAGTCAATTCATTATAGCTTATAGAGGAAAATATCAACAGTGAAATTCAACCTTTTAAGAAGTATAAGAATGTATAGCATATCATCAAAGTGTCTTACCAAGCCTTAATTATTGATTTTTGAATTCTATTCCATGCTCTTTTATGTTATAATCAAAATTTCATTTTAAAAATAAAGAGAAAGTGGGGATTTTCTTAAAATAAATTGGGAGGAAAATAATAAATTTGTCCCTTAAAGAACTCAGAATGCCATGACTCATTTTCCAGTTCTATGAATAATTCCCATGATAACATTAATGTCTTTACATTTCTTTTATAATGAAATCAATAGCTAGAGATGATCTAGTATTAAAATTAATCTCCTAGTACAGCAATAAATGGAAGACTTACATTCTCTTTAAACTTCATACAAGATGCAAAAAAAGAAATGAACATAGAAAAAAGGAAATATTTTGGCTAGATCAGTAACATTTAAAAGCAATTCTAAGAAGTAGATAAGTAACTCTGTAGCCTTTATAGCAGTATTTAGAGTTCTAAGGAAAAAAATTAGATAAAAAAGTAGCTGGGTGGCACAGTGCATATAGTACTGGCCTTGTAGTCAGGAAGAATTGAGTACAAATTCTGCCTAAAGAAACCTACTAGTTATATCACCCTAAACAAATCTTTTAACCTCAGGCTCAGTTTCCTCATAAAATGAGGACAATAAAAAAAGACTTCCCAAGATTACAAGGAATAAATGAGATAATGTAAAAATGTTTTGTAAACCTTAAAGTGCTACAGAAATGCCATAGGCTTTGTTATTATTATTATAATATTCTCATTTTTTGCAACTCATAAAGCACCAGTATGTGGAAAGTAACAAAATAAAACCTAGAAAAAGTTGTTCAAAACATGACATTCATAACTATTATTGAAATCAAAACAAGAAGCATAAATTTATTTTAAAAAACCATTGGCTGAGTTTTCAGTATTTACAAAACTAGCATTTGCCATGGGAACTAAAAGCACAATTTACATCACTATTAAGTTACAGGTTCCAACATTTTAATCCCTCAAAAATTAATTTTACATATGAAAACTCGGATAACTAGAATTCGATAGGTATAACTAAATCAGATTCATTCTAGAATCACTGTCAAGTTTTGTAGTTGTTTGCCAGGAAAAAAAGTACCAATACTGTATCTTTGTCTTAATTTAACATAATTCCAAAATCTGTAATTTAAAAATAAAATTCATTTCTATATTTATAGTTGCGTACCTTGTCAATCATTTTCCGAGCTTCTACTTCTTCACTGTTGGGATTTTCTAGTTCAATGGTGTAGGTGCCCTTGTCACTTTGGTCATCATCATTGTCCTTTTCAGAAGCAGCAGAAGCAGGCTGAATTTTTAATTTTTTATCCATCTCTTGGCTTGGTCTATGCCCAAGGCTGCCTGAACTTCTTAACAATGACGTTTGTAGGAAAGGTATTGACACCGATGGCTCTTCTGATTTCTGTTTTAATAGTTTTCCATGCAGAACTCCATGCCCTGCTCTGTGCCGTGCAGAGCTAGTCTGTAAAGAAAAAGAAACTACTTTGGCATCTGCTGATGTAGATTTTGCTTTCTCAAGTTTTGCATGTGGTGTTGAATAAGGAGTTTCCTGACACAAGGCTCCTGCATTTTGAGTAAAGGAACATGATCGTCTTTTTCTGGGATTGTCTTCAAAAAATTCAATCATAAAAGCAGTTTGACTTACAACAACTTGTTCTTGATGTTTTTCTGTAGACTGGGCCTTCTGGTGTAGTTTTTTCTGTTCTGTGTTATGACGCCTTAAATGTTCCTCAAGAACTGCTCGCTTGCTACAATGCCTGTGTGCTCCAGCATTTTCTGAATCGCTCTGTGTGCCATCATCATGTTTATTCCCTATTAACCCAAAGGAAAACATATCATGATACTGAGATGGGGGGGGGGAAATCACACATACATCATACACAAAAAACCAGAGAAGTCTTGGTTTTTTGCTTTGATTTTATTCAAGATTTCTATGTTCCCTTCAATAAAAGGCTTTGCATACTTCCCTCAAATTTAATACTTAAGATATTCTAGTTCTTGTTAGCTAAACAATGCATTTTACAAATTCATCAGAAATACATCAACACATTTACTTTCACCTAAATTTCAGCACCATAAATTCTTAATCATGATTTATTAAAAAAAATCCATAATACCATATCATCTATATTGTTTTGTATTTAAAACTATAATAAACAAATGTCTCTACTTAAATCTTAAGTATTTAAACAATCAGAAACTTGATCTTAATAATTCTAGGCAGAACTAAAAGGGAAAACTATTTAATCACACAGAAATGATAAATACCATAATACTCTGAGTAATAGGATTTCACTGTTATTTTTTAAAATTTTGATTTTCATTAACTTGCTAAAGCTAAAGTTAAGCAATATAACTTTACTGGAAACTTACTGCATATCTACTGAACAATAAATATAGAAAACTTAAGGTATTATCTAGAGCCATATATAATAGACATCAAAATACTTTCTATGAAGACAAGAAAATTAGGTGATATAATAGAATGTTAAGATTGGGAGTCTGGAAGCCTTGAATTCAAATCTTCTCTCAGACCTTTTTTATATGACACTCAACAAATCATAACCTTTCCATCAGTTTCTTTACCTATAAAATGCAGATATTAATTAGCAACCACTTGACAGGATTGTTGAGGATCAAATGATAATATAAATAATGTGACTTGAAAACATACTAGCTATTAACATTATTATTTGTCTTTATAAATTATAGCAAGTAATGATAAATTACAACATGAAAAGGCAGAATTTCAATTAAAATGATTTAAAAGTTAATTTTCAGTAGTGTGCTACCATTCCAAAAAACTTTTTTTCAAGGTGAGTATTTACATCTCAGAAATCAGCAAACAGTATAAATCAAGGCTTGTTTTATTGTTTGGTTAATTGTTTACAGACTTCAGAAAGAGATGGAAAAAATTTTACTAATGCAGATTAAACTTACAAGTTTATTTGTGCGAACATCCTTCCTCCTGCAAAGTCATTTGTTAAACATTTACCACCTTTGGTTACTTTTATCCTTCCAAAAAGTTTGGAAACTAATTTGTAGAGCATTCCACAACAAATTTTAGATCACATAGCAAAAGTCATCTTGGGTCACATTAAGAGAAACAGACTGTGCAAGATTAGGGTATATTAACCAGAGTGAAACCACATCCACAAAGTTCAATTATGGATACTAAATTTTTAAGGAAAGTTATAGTATTGTAACTATGTGCTAATAGGCACATAGGTGCTGAGGATATAAAGAGAGGAAAAATAAGTAATATACAGCATGAGGGAAGAATAATCTTAAAGTAAAGGCACTAGTAGGAGGTGGAGTGCCAACAAAACAGGGAAAACTAACAAAAAACTCATATATAGAAGGTGAGATCTGAGCTAAGATATGAAGTGAGAATTTAAAAGATAGAAAGAGGGAAGATATTTGAGAAATGAAGAACAGAACAGGGAGATGAAGTATGTATGAAGAATGACAAGAGAGGAATCACTGAATTCTAGTGGAGGACAATAAAGAGGAAGAAGACTGGGAAGGTAAGAAGGGACTAGGTTATAGAGAGCATTAAAAGTCAAAACTAAGATTTCCTGCTTAATCTTGGAGGTAATGGGAAGAAAAAGGAGCTTACTGATTAGGAGAAGATATAGTCATGGCCCGCACTTTAGGAAGAACACTTTGGCAACTGAGTGAGGAGAGAATGAAGCAGAAAAAACTTTTTAATTAGCAGAAACTGACCAGAAGGCTGTGATAATTCCTATGCAAGATGATGAGAGTCTGCACAATGGCACAAGAGTGGAGAGAGAAGCCATCTGTATGAAATGTTTGAAGATATAAATTATGGGATATGGATATGCGGATTAAATATAAGGAATTAAAGATTGACACTGAGCCTAAATGTAAGCCTAAATAACTTTGATGGTGATGTCTCTGAAAGCTGAAATGAGGAAAAGGAAAGAGTGTGTGTGTGTGTTTGTGTGTGTGTGTGTGTGTGTGTGTGAAAATACTGGAGTGGGGTGAGTTTAAGATGTCTATGGAACAACAGTTCAAGCTGCCCAAAAGGTTGCTGGAGATGAGATGTTAGGACTGTACAGACTGATGAGATAATCAACTGGACAGATGATTAATGAATCCATAGAAGCTGATGAAATCACCACATGAGATAGTATAGAGGGGAAAAAAGCTTCATGGACAGACCCTTAAGGGACACCCATAGTAGGTATGATCTAGATGAAGAGTCATAGGATTGGAGAGGTCAAATGGGCAGGAAGATGATCAGCTTAAGAGCAGTGTCACAAAAACCTAAAGAGAAAAGAGTATCAAAGAGAAGAGAGTTATAGAAATGTCAAAGGCTTCTAAGTGCTTACACAGGATGAGGACTGAAAAGAGCCTGTTAGGTTTGACAATTAAGAAATCACTAGTAATTTTGGAGAGAGCAGTTTTAAGTTGAATGTCCAAACAAAGAGAGTGGGGCATTGACATAGGTAAGGTTTCTCAAGTTTAGCCAAAATAGGTTAAAATGTGTAGAATGAAATGGTGATGATTCGAGCATATGAAAGTTTTTTAAAGATTGATGGGAGTCAGGATGTTGGAGAAGCAGGAACATGTTAGATAAGTTAGAGAACACCCAATGTTGGATGACAAGGATGGTAAAAGCTCTCAAGATGATAAAATATGATAATTAAAGGAACTGGGCTAGATGGCAAAGACTCAAGGAAAGAACATGATCTCACAATCCCTTGATATCAATTCCTCTTCTCTTTTGCTTTACACCAGTCTTCACTGTGTGTGTCCCTTATTCTCTTCCAGGCTAATTCCTTGTCTGAACCCATTCTCTTCCATCTACCCAAATCCGTCCACATGATAATGATCTCCCAACATCTTTAATCTCAATCTACACAATCTACTATCTCCTTCCCTGCTACCTACAAGCAAGTACAAACATTTCATAATTTTAAAATATCCCTCCATAGACTCTACTAGCCCTCTGAACTATGATCCTTTATCACTTTTCCTTTTCTCACTAAAATACTAGAAAAGCTATATATACTTGCCTTTGTTTCCTACCTTCTCATCCATTTCCCTTGAAATTAGGATTATGACTTCATCATTCAACAGGAACTGCTCTCTCAAAAATATATAATTGCGGGACAGCTAGGTGGTGCAGTGGATAGAGCATCAGCCCTGAAGTCAGGAGGACCTGAGTTCGAATCTAGATTCAGACACTTAAGACTAGTGTGACTCTGAGCAAGTCCCGTAACCTCAAATGCCTCAGCAAAAAGCAAAAAAAAAAAAAAAAAAAAATTATATATACATACACATATATATAATTGCCAAATTTAATGGTCTTTTCTCAGTCCTCATCTTCCTTTTCCTCTCTCCAATACTGGACACTAGTTACCACCGTATCCTTGTGGACAGTCTTTATTTTCATGTGCTTGTCCTTAGTCTTCTTTGCCAAAACACCATCTACACCCAGGACTCTAATTGTGGGTATATCCCTAGGCTCATTCCTAGTCACTCTTCTCCCAATACTATCTCGAAGATTTCATTAGCTCCCTCCAGTTTAATAATCCTCTTTATGCCAATATCTCTTAGATCTAAATGCCCTGTCTCAATCTCTCTCCTGAGTTTAGGTCCCATATCTATAACTCAATATATTCAAAACCAAAATAATTATCATTCCTTCCAAACATCTCTTCTACCAAACGTTTCTTTTCCTTTCTCTCTCTCTCTCTCTCTCTCTCTCTCTCTGCTGAAGGCACTACCTACACCTAGTCAACCAACTTTCTAATTTGACATCATACTCTTTCCTATTCTCTTTCACTTACAATAGCTATCTAATTAATGGCACAAATCATAGCACTAACAACATTTGTCATTTTTGATATCTACGCCCTCCACATATCCTCCTCAACCTCCCTCCTCCCATCCAGCAATACAGGCAATGCTCTATATTTCAGGCCTATATCTTCAGATACCTTGCCTGAAGCACTGCCATGTTCCACTAATTCTTCTCCTTACTTCAAGTCTCTCTTCATTCCAATACACCCTTCACATAGCTGATTTTTCTTAAGTATAGATATAACCATGTTACTCCTCTATTCAACAAATTAATGGCTCCCTATTTTATCTAGGATAATTTGCTTTGCATTAAGAGCCCTTCACAAATTAATTCCAACCACCCTTTATATTACTATTGCATCATACTTCTTTTCATGCACATTATTAGTCTAGCCAAATTGATCGTTTTACTGTTCTTCAAAAATGACACTTCCATCGTCTCCAATGCCTGGGACGTACTCCTTTCTCACCTCTACTTCTTAAAATTCTTGGTTTTTTTTTTTTAATATTCAATTAAAACTATGCATTCTACATGAATCCATACCGATCTTGCTAACTGCTGTTTTTTTTTTTTTCTTTAAAAATTCCTGTTCAGTTATTTTAGTGTGAATTTTTGTTCCCTCATTTGGGGTTTTCTTGACAAAGATGCTAGTTTGCCATTTCCTTCTTCAGATCATTTTATAGATGACAGAAGTGAGGCAAATGGGATTAAGTGATGTATCCAGGGGTCACACAGCTAATAAGTATCTACAAGCAGATATGAACTCAAGTCTTTCTGACTCTAAGCCTGATGCTCTATCCACTGAGCCATCTAGCTGCCCATCAAAACTTTTTAAAGATATTTTGTTTCTTTCTCTGTAAGGACTTTCATATATACAAACATACATGTTTTCCTTGGCTATACTTCTAAGTTCCTTTGTATCCTGAGTGCTTGCTCCATAAGATATACTTTGCTTGTTTTTGAAGATACCCCTTTCCAAGATCTGCAGGATTACTATGTGGAAAAAAAAAGATTAGATTGGATCCCAGACAATAGAACTAAGAATAATGGCTATATATTATGAGTCAAACTTGATGTAGGAAAATCTTCCTAAAAGCCAGAGATATTCAAAATAGGCTACTTTGGAGATATGGATTTCTCATCAGTGAAGTTCTTCAAGCAAGGATTGGTCGACCAGTTGTTAATTATACTGCACTAGGGATTTCTTGTGCAGATATGGAATGAACTAGAAAAGTTTCTCAAGTCTATGAGTTTGTAAATATAAATACACACACACACACATACACACATATATGTGTGTGTATCTTTCCTAGTTTTCACATTCACCTACATCCTTATTTTCTCTTATAAAGAGAAATAATGATAATATTCATATGTATATTACATGACTATTTTGAATTTGAGTTGATTTCATACCTGAAAATAATTATATAAGATTGAGTTAATACTACTAATATTTACTAAGATATATGTAGCATTGTTATCAACTGACATTTACACTCCTCAAATGTGTACATATTTGATGTGTATACACTCCTCAAATATCTAAGTACTTCACTGATTTTTTTCAAATTTTCAATGAACTCTTCAATTCTTTATTCTCTACAAATTATCCTAGGAATATCCTTTTATTATAACTTCTCTGAAGGAAGAAAATATGATATATAAACAAGTGCACATTGGGCACTATACAATTCAAGCATTTGTTTCAGTCCACTTGTATGTCATCAGAAAATATTTGATTTCTTGGAATATCAAGAGGATTTCTAATGGGGTCTAAAATATCTTGGTTAATAATTGTCAGCATAACCTAACTCATACTTTCCTATTATGCTATTGATTTATGAGAATCTTAACATGTGCTATTTGATCTTTCATTGATTCAACATGCCCATAAATTAAATCTGAATTACATGCTAAAAGGAATAGAGAAATAATATAATGCTATTTTGCATAAGTATGGAATTATAGTAAAGTTAAAAGATATATTGGATATTTGCAAAACTCTGCATAAGTCACACCTTAATTGATGGCCTCTTTTGGTGAAGACTGTGACTATAGTCCAAAATTTCCAAAACTGAATTTATATTACAACACCCTAGACTAGTGGTTGACTAATTTGGGTATAATAAAATATATTTTTAATGATGAAAACCTAAAGAAAAAATCTGAAAGGCATATACACTATAGAATTCTCTGTAGAGAATTGAATTTTAAGGTGTTAGCCTAAGAATTCCTCAGGGCTCATAAAAACTGGCTACTAACAACATTTAGCTATTATGAAGACAGTACATAGGAGGAGAAAAAAAAAATAACTGAGGGAAAGATAAAGGAGAGGTGGGGGAAGGAGCAAGAAACAGTAATGGTAATGAGGAATTATATATGGGTAAGGGTAAGCAAAGAAAATCAATGACAGCAAAATAAAAGAGGGAAATTATAAAAATGTTCCTAATGTTTCCAAAATACTTCTCCAAAGGAGTGATGACTAAGACTCAGACTATGAAACAAATCTGAAAATCTGCAATATAGTAACAATTCAAAAAGTAATGTGGATCTAAAAGGCAAAAATGTTTAAGATGATTAATTATCTGTTAAATATCTTCTCCCTCTGGATAGTCTCTTAGGATTTTTCTCTTATCTGACTATTCTTATCTCAGGTTTTTCATCCATATCATACCTCCCTATAGGTATATCCCAAAGTTCAGTCTTAAATCCTTAAGTCCTATGCTCCCTTCCTTAGTGATCTCATCAGGTTTCAAATAAGTAATTGTCATTTCTATATGGATGACATTCCAGATCTATAAATCTGACTCAGTCTCTTCCTTAAGTTCTAGTCCCACATTACCAACTGCCGCCAGGTCCTTCCAACTTAAATGTTCCAGTAACAGCTAAAACTTGAGATCCAAAATAAAACTAAATTCTCTTTCCCTAAACCCTCTCTTCTAAAAAACTTTCTAATTTCTATTGAGTGCCATACCACTCTTCTAGGTGCCAAGATCATAATTCAGGGGCTTCAGATGCCATCTTGTATAACCTCTCCCTTAGTTGAAGAAAATGAGGCCCTAGGAGAGGGGAGAGAGAAGTGATTTGTTCAAGTTCACAAAGGGAAACCAGGTTCGGTGACTCCTTCTTTCTGCTGTACCACAAGGTCTCTCAAAACCAAAGTTCCACTGACAGAATCTCTGAATTAAAAGTCCAGAGTGTAAAGCATCACAACTAGAATTCTAAAAATGTTATTACTCTACTCAATAAGCTCTAGCAAGAATCCCTGTTGCCTCTGGTATTAAAAAAAAAGTTTCCTCCCTTTATCCTCATACTGCTGTTTTGATCTTCCCTCAGTGGAAAGGCATAGACACATCCCATCTGATGGAATCCCTCACTTCCTTCAAGACACAGTCTGGGCATTACCTTCTGTAGGAAGCCTCTTAGGAGTCCCTCAATTGCTTTACCTTCCCTGACTACATAGATAGATAGATAGATAGATAGATAGATAGATAGATAGATAGATAGATAGATAGA